>VWZP01006534.1:139283-183390 GCA_013396995.1 Dicaeum eximium | reverse complement strand
GTGCACATCCCCAGGTGCAGATCCCCGCGATTTGTCCGTGCCAGCCGCCACCTGCGGACCGCATCCCCGGCGTAGCTCGGTGCGGGGCGGGCGGGTCCCTCCGGAGCGGGGCCGCTCGGTGATAAATCTCGCGGTCCCCTCTCTTTTTCGTCACTCGCCTAATCCCAAGCCCCCCTTTCATGTGCGGTAATTGCGAGCAGCTGCTGGCGCGGCCCGGCCGCGGAGCGCGCAGAGACAGAACAATGGCAACAGCTGTTTCATTTTGCCTCGGGCAGCGCTTCCTGCTCCGTCTGCATCTGCCCTTCTGCGTCCAATTTATGCTCCTAGGTTGCCGGTGTTTTCTTGGTTTTTTTTCCTCCCTGTGACCCCGCTATCCGTTGAGGAGGGATTTGGAGGAGGACACGCTCCAGCCGCGTTCTGGCACCGGGACCCTCTGCCCGTCGCCAGGGGCAAGGGGAGGGAGGGATGCCGTGCCTCTTCAAATGAAAATAATAACAAATGTCATGGGGGAAAAAACCCCAAACACCCTGAAGTAACACAAATGAGCAGTGAGGCTGGGCTGAGGTGTGAGGTGAGCCCCCAGGAACATCCATTCCCTGTGGGAGGTTGGGTGGCCAAGGTGCAGCTGGGGCTGGCTGGTCATAGAATCACAGAATCACAGAATCACAGAATCACAGAATGGTTTGGGTTGAAGGGACCTTAAAAATCCCTTGGTTCCAAACCCCCAGCCATGGGCAGGGACACTTTCCACTACACCAGCTTGCTCCAAGCCCTGTCCAACCTGGCCTGGAACACTTCCAGGGATGAGGTGTCAACAGCTTCTCTGGGTAACCTGTGCCAGGGCCTCACCATCCTCACAGTAAAGAATTTCTTCCCAATATCTAATCTACATCCACCCTCCCTCAGCATCAAGCCATTCCACCTTGTCCTATCACTGCATGCCCCTGTAAAGAGTCCTTTTCCAGCTTTCCCAGAGCTGCTTTAGGTCAGCCAGGACCCACACAACCTTTGCAATCCTCAGAGAGCACAGCCCACACTGGTGGTGGCCTTTAGGATCCCTTTAAGCCCCTGCTCAGTCTCCTAATTCTTTGATTTCCTGGTCCCCTAACAACCATCACCCGGGCAAATGGTCCTAGGCAGAAAGAGAGGAGATTTAGGCTGGAACCCACAAGTGTTCAGGACCAGGACTGGGCCTTGTTAAACTGTGGGCTTATTTAAAGGGCTGGAGCTGCTCAGGATGTTTCTTTTGAGTCAAATACACACCCAGGATCTGCAAGATCAGCCTTTGATGCTTCACCTTTTAACATGAATCCTTCCTTCCCTCCCTTCTGTGTTTTTTTTTTTCCCTGAGAAAGTGGCTGCATTCTTTCCTGAGTTAATTGTATCTTTCTGGGTTGGATAAGGCATATCTCATTAGAGGGAGAGAGAGATTTAATGTGAACTTCAAGCTGCCTTCTCCATGCTACAGAAAAGAAATCCCTAATCAGCACAGTATATATTTTGTATAATTGCTCTTTGACATTCCCTCTTTGCTTGCTAATTAAAGTGAAAGAAAACGGTGGTGAAATGTTCCAATGTGTTTTTCTAGGACAAGAAAAACTAAACCCCTCTTTTGTTTATAAATACAGGGTATTTCAAGGGCCCAGAGAATCACTTGTTTTCACAGGCACACTGCTGGAATTTATTATTATTTTCCTTTGGAGCCTGGCATTGAGCACATCTGCAGCTGAGGGTCAGCTTTGCAGTGGTGTGAATGGCTCGGTGGAGGTCACCCAGTCACACCCAGGTGACAGCCTTGTGACAGGTGATGCTGTGTGTCTGCAGGAGCACTCCCATGGAACATATGCAAAGGGCTGTCTCCTCCTGCACTCTGAGAGCCTCAGGCCAATGCAGTTTAGAGTAAAACACTCAGTTCTGTTTAGTGAAATATTTTATTTTTCTGTCAAGAATGAAAACTATAACAATAAAAAGTGAGCAAAGTGTAAACAGTAACATAGATCTGCAGCTACTGCTGATTATTTCTAATGTTCTGGAGATCATGATTTTTTTTCCAGTATTGCTCAATCAGAAAAGGCTTGTTTCTTCATCCCGTCAGGTTTGTGTGTTTGTTTTTTATTTTTTTTCTATAAGCATGTTCTTGTCAGGGGAGATGCTACCAGGGCATCACTTCTCTCATGGGATCTCCTGCATCACAAGGCTGACACTTGGCACCTGTTTGAGATGTGTGAGAATTCCTTTTAAAGTCTTCCATCACACAACAAATAGAAAACGTACTGGTTCAACCAATGAAAATGAATTGTAATAGATGTTTCATGTGGCCCTGATGTGAGAGTTACCCGAGGTGTTCATGTCCATGTCCGTGTGCTCCCAGCCCACACAGTCAGAGCTGTGCAGCTCAGGGCTGTCCCTCTGCCCTGGAGGTGGTGGCACCCCTGTCCCTCTGCCCTGGTGATGGTGGCTCCCCTGTCCCTCTGCCCTGGTGATGGTGGCACCCCTGTCCCTTTCCCCTGGAGGTGGTGGCACCCCTGTCCCTCTGCCCTGGAGATGGTGGCACCCCTGTCCCTCTGCCCTGGTGATGGTGGCACCC
Organism: Dicaeum eximium; assembly: GCA_013396995.1. Taxonomy (NCBI): domain Eukaryota; kingdom Metazoa; phylum Chordata; class Aves; order Passeriformes; family Dicaeidae; genus Dicaeum; species Dicaeum eximium. Next base: position 180,803 of record VWZP01006534.1, on the reverse strand, counting down.
CTGTCCCTTTCCCCTGGAGATGGTGGCACCCCTGTCCCTTTCCCCTGGTGATGGTGGCACCCCTGTCCCTTTCCCCTGGTGATGGTGGCTCCCCTGTCCCTGTGCCCTGATGATGGTAGCACTCTGTCCCTCTGCTCTGGTGATGGTGGCACCCTGTCCCTCTGCCCTGGTGATGATGACACCCCTGTCCCTGTGCCCTGGTGATGGTGGCTCCCCTGTCCCTCTGCCCTGGTGATGATGACACCCCTGCCCCTCTGCCCTGGAGATGGTGACACCCCTGTCCCTCTGTCCTGGAGGTGGTGACACCCCTGTCCCTGTGCCCTGGAGATGGTGACAGCCTCTATCCAGCACACCCAGCACACTCTGGGCCACGTCAGCCCCAGAGCCCAGCACTGAGCCACCACCAGGCCACGCTCCTTGTTTGATCACACCTTTGTTGTGATGACATCAGATGGCATCACAGCCCTCTGGAAAAGACCCAGAAGGGCATTCAAAGCTGCTGATCACACAGGGGAGCCAGGGTAACTAGCTGCTGACAGATTTATAGGTTTTAGTCCAATTAAAGTGCTGTTTATTGCCTTTAGAAGGGGCCTGTTTGTTTCTAATTTTAGAAGTCAGTTTGGGAAGTGACTACCTTGGCAGCAAGTTGTGAGTATGGGACCTGAAATTTTCCAATAGCGCTACTGTTATTATTAACTAATGAGTATTATTAATAGCTATTTGGCCTTGGACATCATTCTTACATGGCAGGGCAGGAATTCAGGATCCAGAGAACAACAACAAAATTACTTTTGCTATAAAAGTGCTCAGCTTTGCTCCTCTCATCACAAATTACATCTGCTTTGACCAGGACTGGCTTTGTCTCCAGTTTTACCAGACACAGCCTCTTGCTTTCCACCCCTCCTGTCACTCTTCTCAGCTTTATGATCAGCATGGCATCACCTCCAAAGGTGATGTGCCAGGTTAGGAGCAGCCAGTGCTGGTTTGGGACATGAAGTTGGTGTTTGAACCTGCTGCTCCTTTTCCTTGCACATCTTCTCTTCTGATTGCTCAAATTTATCAGTTTCATTTATTCACGTTCAAGAGGGGAAGAAGTTTCAAGCTAAAAAATGGTACATTAGTAAATGATCAAGTCTAGCTCTGGCAATTTTGCATAAATAAGTGCAGAAATAACAGATCTTGTTTGAGAATGAAACTAGAGCTGGAATTGGGATGTATTAGTTCTGTTCACAAGTTGGTGCACTTTTGATGTGTGATTGTGGGAAAGCCACTTGGACACCAGCTTTCCTGCTATCTAGAAAACTGGAATGAGAAATTGTTATAAAACCCAGCTATTTATTTGTGAAATACTCTCAGAGCCTTTGGTGAAAGGTACTGAATAGCTGCACGCTTCCCTGTGGTTTATTAAACACACATTGATCACAATTCACCCGAGGCAATGACATGTTTTCAACAGGAGGAGACCCAACCCAAACACAGGATCCTCACGTTTCCAGACCTTGGAGAGGTCCATGTGCTGAACTCAGACCCAGAGCTGGCGTTGGTGCAGAAAGCAGAATGAAAACCACAAGTTTCCTTGAAGTCTCAAGGAGAAGACAGGGGCTTAACCCCATCTCCTGCCTGGTGGTTCTTAATCTCCTGTAGGAATGTGACATTCCAGAAAAGCTCTTCTTGGGGTGATAAAGGGCTCATTGCCAGAGCCCAATGAAATGTACCTTTCCATCTTCCCTGAATCATCTGTGATAATACTTCAGCTGGGTTCTGAAAGCATAGGGGAGAAAAAAAAGATGAAAGGGAACTTGAATCAACACTATCTCCTGTGATAGCCAGGGCTTTAAAAATGCCTAAAGATCTCTTTGATTGCGCACTGTTTGGGCCATATGCCATCCTTTTATTACTTATTCATGTATTGGAGAGGTCACTGATGTTCTATTGAAAATATATTTTTCTTTTGCCAAATCCAGGGGTATTTTTAGCAGAAAATAAAAGGCTGAAATTGTTAAATTATTTTTTTTCCTCAAATGATCCCTTCCTCCCCTGAGTAGAGAAAAGCAGATATTTTATGAGAAAATTTTGAGCTAAGTAGAATATAAATATCTGCTGAAATATATTTCAAGTCAACTCTTTGCCTATGGCTATTCTTTTTGTCTAACATACAGTAACTCCTTAGGAACCTCTCTTCTGTAAACAGGACTATTACTAAAAATACAGAAGAGAGTGAGAATGCCAACAGGGGGAAATGTAAATTCACCATTTTCTTTTATCCTAGCCAGATCACTTCATTGGGCTAATAGCCAGGAAGGCTCAAATATGAATGGATCCTGCACAGACCACACCAGATGGAAAAGATCTGATTTGGGCAAAAAGCTCTTTGTTGGAAGTTGTACTTTTGGGTGATATAATTTCAGAAAGGTAGAGCATTGGGTAAAGGAGCACCTCTATCCTTTGGACACATTTTTGTGCTGTTTCAAAGGAAAAGTTGTGAATTCTTGCTTGTGTTGCCATGGATGTATATTCCTTCTAGCTCTCTGAAAAACTTCCTTCTCCAGTGAGGCTGGGTCTGTGCTGCCAAGGGAAATGCCTCAGGTGCACAGAGGTGTCTGCCCCTGCCCTCCCTGCAGGATGTGGGCTGATTTTAGACCAGGTCTGTAGGGCCCTGGCACCTTCTTCACATTTAGATGGGCAGGAGGAAGGGGGAGGTAGCAGTGATGGAGAAATGGGGTGAATCTCTTACTTTTGAGTACCTCTAACCTCCCTCTGATGAGTTATTGCTTTTACATCCCTGGAAAAGATTAATTAGATGATCCATGACATCAGGTTTCTTTGGGATTTCAGTGCAAGAGTCCTGTAGGCTTTTAACTGGAGCTCAACGGAAAAAATGTTCCAATGCATGAGGAAGAACAGCTCTTGGGCAGGTGAGCAGATTCACTGTTTCACACCTTTTGCTGTCCTGCTCTGCTGTGCTGACACTGAGAAGCCTCAGCGCCCTCTCGGGAGCAGGGGAAGCCAGCCCCAGGAGGCAAAGCAGCAACACCCCATTTTCCAGGGGCAGAGGGAAGAGCTGTTCCAGCAGCAGCAATTCACAGTCCCAACAGGAGTGCAGCACTCAGGGCTGGTGGGTAATGGAGCATATTTTCAGCACATCTCATGCCCAATGGTGTTTTGGGGAGAATCCACTATCTGGGTATGGCATTAATGCAAAAAAGCCATGGTGAAACAGATGAATTCTGTTTCACACACAGCCCTGACATGGGCTAAGGTCCCCAGCTGAATCCCTTTGTAACCCAGTGGACAAAAGTGATCCCAGAGGCTGCTAACACACTGAGCCTCTGCAGTAAAGACCTTTTAAGTAAAATCCAGGCTCCTTTTCCTGCTTAAAAATGGTACAACTGAAAATACAAAAGAGTCACAACTCATAGAAGTCACTTAAATCTGCAGCTGATGCTTCTGAGCCTTGCTGGGCATCTCTTAATACGACACAAATCCTGCTGACAGGTAACTGTGGGCATAGAGCTGTCCTGCCTGAACCAAATCTGGATTAGATACAAGTTCTTGTGTTAAACACTTAGGAGCATTGCTTATCCAAGTCTCTCCACAGCCAGAGGGAAGCAAAAAAGCTATTTCTGCCTCTCTTTTATCAAAGGAACTATGTGAACAGCCCAGAGGCAGCTGGACATGCCCAGAGCAGCCCTCACCCTTGTCATGCAGGCAGGGGTCTGGATGTGTGCACTGGGCTGCACTGGGGGGCTGCAGGGGTGTTCAGAGGTGGCACTTGGGATGCCCAGACTTTGTACAGGATCCAGTTTGCCCATGGCCAGGAGAGAGCTGCTGTGGAGCTTGGGGCTCAGGTGGGGGAGCATCTCTCAGGGGGGTGATCAGCAGTGGAAATGAAGTTTACAAACTCTTGAGCTCTTATGTCAAATGAAATACCCAACTCAGCTGAGCTTTCCTGGCTGACCACAGTGCCTGTGCTGATTTGTGTCAAGTATCAAGTACCAAACAATGCTAATATGTAAAAAGGTTCACACTGTGTTGTCTAGTGAGCTGGAAATGTGGGAAGGTTTCCAAGTGAGGTAGAAACTGAAATCCTTTTATATATTGAAAAAACCTCATCTTTTGAGGAAAATACCAAGATTTGACCAAATGGGAGGTGCACTGTCTTTAGCCAGATTCAGCAGAAATTAATGAAAGCTGGCTTAAAAGGCTCAAAAATACAATGTGAAACCTTTCCTTTTTACCCACATGCTGTCCACCTTCTCAAGTATCTTCCACTGCCCCCCTTTCCTCCATAAGAGAGAAATGTAGCTCCATGTACCATGGCCTGTTGGATGTCTCAGGCACTAATGACTGAATTGAAAGCCTTTTTCTTTTTCTGCCTTTTTTTTTTTTTTTGCTCTGTTTTAATATTAAATGCCAGGGAGATTGGTAAAGATTTCAGAAAAACAAATTGACATTTGGCCTAATAAAACATTGTACACAGTTTTTCCTTTCTGCTTTGACTTGGCAGAAGAGTGAGTGAAAGCTCAGAGAAGAACTATTCCATTTTTCCTGGAGGGAGGCAGGAATCCATTAACATACAGTGCTGGAGCACAATATCCTGATATGCCCTTAAAAACTGACACAAAAATGTGAGATCTGTACATTAAAATTAGACTCAGAAATCACAAATGTTGTGGTGGTAGCAGCTCTTCTAAGCAAGTTTTATTGTTCTCGGTTCTCACAGTTTTTTCATGTCATATACAACCCTTCCCTTTAAAGCTCCCTCTGAGGGAAGCATGGAATCAAGAGAAGTCTTAGATTTTTGTTTTTAAAGGTTTTGAGGTTTTTTTGGAGAAAGGTATCTTTTAACATGGTAAAAATGCACCTTTCAGAAGGGAAATCAAGGCACAGCCACAAATGCAATGCTCTTATTATTAAGCCAATCACACGTGTTTGTGGATTTCACTCTTTTCTCTTTAAAACATTTTGGCAGTGGCAGTCTCAAAAAACTGCCTCTCAGCTTTTTGCTTTGGGGCCATGTAGTGAATTACCAAATCTCCCCACCCCTGTGCACCCTGGTTTCTCCACCCCAAGAGCTGAGCTGGCCCCCAGGCCAGGTTTTATCTCTGTCCCAGATGGCAGCTCAGTGCTCCCCCAGGGCTCTGCTGTGGGGTCCCTGAGCTCACAGCCCCCTGCTCCAGCCCCTCAGCAGGACCCTCTGGATGATGCCACCATTCTCCACCTGCTAAATCATGGGGATGAGCTACCAGGAAATTAGCGTTCCCTCCTTCCAAGAGAGGATGTCTGGATCTGCCTGCAGTCCTTCCCCACTGCTGGAAAAGCTGGGCTTCTGCAGGAGGTGTAAACTGACATTTTATCAACCTAATAACCCAGAGGGCCAAAACCTCCCATGACTGGTCTCAGCAAATTTCTGTGGCAAACAGGGGGGGAAAGATAATGAAATGAATGTTACTATTGAAATAAATGACAGAAGGCATTGTGGTTTCATTCCCTAAAATCATCCACTTCTCAGCTTGCTGGGCACTGCCAGTTTACCATGAAGCAGATGGCTGCCATTTTGCAGGGCTTTGGCTCTGGAAGTTGATGATACAGTTTTTTTACAGGCTTCAGACACAGCATTAGCCAGGGCAGAACCCTGGAAGATGATAAAAGGCTTGAAGTAAAAAAAATGTTGATAATTTTAACCTGCATGGCTGGAAATGGGCCAGTGCCATGGCTTTGGCAAGATCTGTGGCTCTTTAATTTGGGAGCAGGAGTGGAAATTACAGCAGCAGCAAGCAAGAAGCCCAATGGATATAAAGGAACTGAGCTGTTCTTCCTGGAAAATAGAATGAAAAAGTAAAGACTGCAAAAAATGAAGGTGCTTCCTGTCAGGCCAGACGAGCAAAGCCAAGGAGTGCAGGAGCAGGGGCTGCAGTGAGAGGTGGGGATTTGGTTCTAGCAGTTCCCAGAGGACTGGGGAGAAGAGCCCCTGAATGCAGCCCTTGAGAGGGGAATACAAGGCACCACTGATGAGCTGCTCCAGCTGCATTCCAGGGCTGGGAAAGCCAACCCTGCTGTCTGCCCAGCTGAAGTGCCCAGCCAAGAGAGGACACTGCACTGGAGCATCTGCCACACTTGATTTGACATTAAAAATAGGGCACAGGCAGGAGTGTCAGAAGAAAAACTGCCTTAAGTACTGTCTGCACTGAGTGAGCGTGTAAACAGCTACTGGAACCCAGCAGAGGAGGGCTGTCAGCCTGGCAGAACTTGGTCAGATTTTCAGCTGATGTAAATCAGGAGGACTCCGTTATTAGCACTGAACTGGCTCACAACAGCTGAGGCTCTAGCTGAGCCACTGAAGTGGTAAATAGTGCTGACAGCAAGTTGTGGCTTCAACAACCTTAAATGAACTCCATTAAGTGCTCGTTTCTGAAGAGAATGTTGTTGAAACCTGGGAATAAGTCTTTCAAAGGTTTAACATATTTGTCTGTTGTAGAGGGTTTTATTTTGAAACCAGATGCACTGAGCAGCTCAGCATTGCTCCACATGGCAGGAGAGGCAGCATAGTAGGGATGGATCCTGCTCTCTCCTTCCTGCTAGAATTGGAAGTAACCTCTGCAGAGTCAATGTCATCACATTAGTGTCAGCAGGACCAGAGGTAGGGCAAGTGTGAGTAATTCCTTCCAGGGAGATGGAGATGATGACAGCCTAAAACCTATCTGAATAATTGAAAAATGTTGGTGATGTTGCATTCTTGGAAATAAAACTGGCACACGTTCCACAGAAAACTCAAAGTAGCTGAAACAATTGATCATGACAGGGTTGAATGAAGAAACCAAACAGACTCTGTGGGTTTGAGCGACTCACAGGCAGTTTTAGTAAAAAACAGAATGGGCAGGGGCAGAATCAGGCAGCAAAAATCTGGAGAGAGCCACTTAGGCTGAATTCTGCCACATGAGTCAGGCAGGGGAGAGCTCAGGAGGTGAGGTTCATCATTCCAGGAGCAGGGATGGGGCTTCCTGCAAGAGATCATCCCAAGGGACTGATGTGCCACACAACCCACAGCACCAAACACAAGCGCTGGCCTCAGGTTACAGTTAGCAAAGGGGGACTTGATTTCAGGGACTTGATTTTTCAAGTACTTGGTTAAGATGTGCCTGCATCATATTTTTAAATGAGTGTATTTCACTGCAGCTGTGCTGAGGGAAGAGTGGTGCTGGTGCTCCCACCCCTGGCAGTGGGGCTGTCAGTGCTGCTCAGGGAGCACAGGGGAGTTTTGGGTGAAGCAGCCACTGTCTGCAGTAGCCAGATGAAAGCAGCGTGGTGGGAACAGAGTGAACACATCCACTTCCAGGTGAGGTTCCACCTCCTCCTTGCAGCCAGCAGCTCCGGGGGCCAGGGCAGGCTCTGTGGTTTAGGGGATGCAGGGCTGGGTGGATGGTTGGACTCTGGATGATTGGAAGGTCCCTTCCAACCTTGATGATATATGGTTCTAAATACATTTCACAAGTCAGGCAGCAGAAGGGGAATTGCCTTCTAGTGCCCTGCTTGTCTCCAGTGCTGGTTCATTCAAGTGCCACAGCTTTTAAGAGAGATATTGGAAAAGAAGCTGGCTGCCTGGAATCACAATAGAGTGAGTGGACATGTTCCATCACTGCATTAATGCTCCTCATTAGCCCACATTCAATTCCTTGGCCATATCCAGCAAAGGACAGAGCATCTCCAAGAAGAATTTCAATAGAATTCCAGAGAATTACAATGGAATTACACAACAGCACAGAAGATATAATTTATTGGTTATTATGGCTTGTATTTTGTGGATTCCAAAAAAACTCAGCTAAGTGTAAATATTCCAAAAGCCATTGGAGTCCATTCCCTCTTTGAGAAAAAAAAAAAAAAAAAAAAACCACCAAAAAAACCACCCAAAACCCCAACCCCAAAAAACTCAAACAGGCACATATAAAGCTCTACTCAGTGCATTGTTGTTTATTGATTCAACAACCCTTTAAAATCCAGTGACACCCAGACGTGTCAGCAATGAGTTGTTCTTATCTCAGAGAGGTTTCACTGAAGAGTCAGGCTGGAGAAAACACAAACCATCAGCTAGAGGAAGGAGCAGGTGACAGAGGAGGTTTTGCTTAGACTGCAGGATCTGGGGGACCCTCGTTTTTCTCTCTGCCATTCCCAGCACAGTTGTGGCCCTCGGCTCTTAGGCTTGACTACAGCAGAAACTATAAACACTAACAACACAATGAGGCCTGAGATATTTTAAGGTTGGTTGTCTGGAGGAAACCATTAGGCATCCATCATGTGGCAGTGTGAACACAAGCTCTGTGTGCCTCAGACTGGGAGGTTTTTTGGTGAGTCCTCAAAACTTTTCAACTCAAATATGCAGTTAAAATGGCATGTCAGTTATCTCTGTGTTATTGATGCTGTTTTTCACACTACAGGCATATTTATTGTTGGGGAATCATAAATAATTTTCAATTTTTTATCCTGCTTTACACTGTATAAGGACAGAGACATTTCTTTGATTATGAAAGCCTGGCTTGGTTTTGTTTTGTTCCCCCCTCCCAATTTCTTGTTGACATGAATAGTCTTTGTCTTTTCTTTTCCCACATTGCTGGAGGATGGTAGCAAAACCATTAATAGATTTGGACCAGCAACACCACTTAAAGACTGTGTGGGGAGAAAGAAAGTCTCATTCTGCACCACTGAAGCCTGATACTAATTTACCAGTTAATCCATAGCTCCAACTTTGCTGCCAACAGATGCAGGGATTCCAGACATAAATGAGCCACTAAAGGATAAAAACTCTTTAACCTGATCAAATGAGAACAAAGCACAAATCATCTCATGCAGATCCCAATATCAGATCTCAGCAAAGATCTTTGCCTTACTGTCATGTAGCAAAGACCATCATGTGAGTATGCATTGCACAGAAAAATATCTTTATCTCACAGTAGGCAAGTACTGCAGCTAAATTATTTTTGGTCATTTTCAGCGAATAAGAAATCAGAAAAAAAAGATCCTGGCAATCAAATAGAACATTGTAGGTTTTTAGTGAGCCTCCAAATGTAGATGTCCAGCATCCTGTTAAAACCATGAAACAAAATAATAAAAATATCAGTTACAAGCTGCATGGATAATCAACACTGAAATGTGACACCTTTTTAATCAGGGGATATTTTAAAAAGCCTTGTGAGAAGAAAAAAACAAAAAGAAAGAAAAAAAAAGAAGAGTGTTTAATTGCAAGAGCAATATTTGGTACTTGGGAAAGTGAAATCCATTTCTGAAATCCAGCTTCCCAAAAGCAAGTATGTCAGAGTTAGGCTGCTGTTAAACAACAGAGTTTGTAGCACTTAGATTATCACTGAGATACAGGACCTGTTTATTTAAATGAATTCATGTGGTTTTGTGTATTTTCTATGCCCAAAGTGCAATAAGGAGAATGAAGCACCCCATTCAGAGAATTCCATTCAGACCAGTGGAACAGCACCTGCAAACAAAACCTCCCTGACCACAACCTCCCAGCAAACCCAACAGCCACCCTAAAGCTATTACAGTGCAGAGGCAGCCATTCCCCAAATCTGAATGGTTCCAGAGAAGATAAAAACATCCAAGCCAACTGTTATTTACATTAAATTTAATTGCATGAAATTTCCCTTAGCCAATGTGTATTATTGCCATACTAGAATATGTTTGGGTTTTTTTTTTAAAACCAGTTTGCACAACTCTGAATCTCCTTCCACAGCTCCAGCACATCCTGCACTGCACACAGGATGCTGGGGTGATGGATTGGGCTGGAGCTGGTGTTCCCTCCCTGTCTGTCTTGTTCTGCATGCCACAGGAGCAGCTGGCATGTGGAGGCTTGCTGCTGCTGAATGGGCACTGTGGGGCAGCTGGGATGGAAACAGGGGTTTGCCATTCAGTCAGCTCCTCAGGAGCAGGGCTTTGGCACCTGAGACATGCCTGCTTCTTGAGTGCTGCTTTTTCCTTTATGTGACCCCATGGGACAGCTCCCTCTCATAGATTTCACAGAATCACTGGGTTGGAAGAGACCCTCAAGATCATCGAGTCCAACCCAGCCCCAACACCTCAACTAAAGTGCCACATCCAGGCTTTGTTAAACACATCCAGGGATGGTGACTGCACCACCTCCACAGGCAGCACATTCCAGTACTTTATCACCCTTTCTGTAAAAAACTTTTTCTTAATATCCAACCAATATTTCCCCTGGTGCAGCTTGAGGCTGTGTCCTCTGGTTCTGTCAGTGCTGCGTGGAGAGAGCCCAACCCTCCCTGAGCACAGGCACCTTTCAGGGATTGCAGAGAGTGATGAGGTCACCCCCGAGTCTCCTTTTCTCCAGGCTGAGCACCCCCAGCTCCCTTAGTCCTCACAGAGTTTGTGTTCCCAGCCCCTCACCAGCCTCTAACTTGATTTGTTGCATCTGAACTCCAGCTGTAAGTTTTTTGGAGCACAGGCAGCCAGGGGAGGGAGAGCCATCGTGTGCAGCTGGGGGGAGATGCAGGGCTGGGGCTGTCCTGCAGGGAAATCTTCAGCTAAACCTCCACCCTCCATACAGGATTGCCCACGCTTAGCCTAGTCAAGCAAGTATTTGGAAAAATACCTAAGAGGATTTTTGCTTTCAGATTAAGTGATTTCTAGATGATTTTACCCATAGCAAATCAGCAGGGGGTGAGTTTAGCTGCATTTTGCCTACTCCAGAGGAAGAGAAGCTCGCTCTTCTGAAAATTATCCACTAAATTAATGAAGACATGCATCTACATTAGGATGAACTTATTTAGCTTATTAAAGCCTCTCAGATCATTTCCCTCTGTGTGTGTCTCTACATCACAGGCTCTTCTGTTTGTAATTTCCGAAGTTGAAAAGAAAAAAGAGAGATTTTATCTTTTTTAGGGGGTACCCTCAGCTTTTAGCAGTCAGAAGCAATATGTACAGTAGTCAGCCTAAAATCCCATAGCAAGATTAAAGACCATGCTGTATGCAGTTATTACAATAATGACAACTTTTACCTCACTCATCAAGCATAATCTGAGGTGTGTGCCACTGTTAGCAGGGAAGGAAGAACCTAAATGTGATGGCAGTGTATGTTCTGCTGTGTTGGGCTTATTACTGGAAGCTTTGTTTTATAAAACTTTGGCTAGGATCATTCTTAGTCTCCTGAGGGAAATAAAACTTTTGTCAATGCCAGTTTCTTTGACTCCCATTGTTTTCACTGTCTTTGGGAACAGACCCTTATTTTTTCTTTATTTTTTAATTCTCTTTTACATCCTCCTATCTAGTGAATAGTCTGATGCAAGAAATCAGCAAAGGGAAACTGCATAGATGGAAAATAAGGAAGTTCTAAAAAAATTACAGAGGCCTTTTCAGGAGAAAGCTGAACAATTTTCTATAGAATGAAGACATACACTGATCTTTTACCCTGAAAGACACCCAGAATTTTTCTGCTGTTATTGGGCTGAGGCTCCCCAAAACCTCCTGCATAGTTTCCACACGGTTGAAGCAGGAAAAACAAGAAAAAAATGGGGGATGACATAAATGACACATTCTAATCTGTGGTTCGGTTGTGCAGCCTCTCACACCTCTCTCCTCATGAAGAGGACACAGTGGACATGTCTGTGGCCAAGCTTGTCTTCCAGCCCTAAGAGACCCACAAGAAAAACAGAACCTTTCCCAGTCAGAATAAGAACTTCAGGATTGCAATTGACTCCAATTAACCACACACTCATGAAACTGAATTTTTGAATTTACCGTGTCAGCAAAGTTCAGGTTCCTTCTAGAAATTTCTAGATTAAAAAAAAAAAAAATTCTTTTGCATTCATTCAGCACCTGGTGTTCCTGGGCTGAACAGAATTTTAAAAATGAGCCATCATAAATTCTCCACCCTATAAATTCCAGTGGGTGGAGAGTGGCTTTAGCCAATAATCCAATGAATCCTGGCAGTGGTGGAGATGCTCCAGCCCTGAAGAGCTGCCTGTCACCCCAAAGAGGGGTGGGGTTCCCCTGGTCCTGCTGCTGCAGTAACTCCTGAGGGGCCCTGTGGGGTTTTAGTGCAGAGCTGGACCCACAGCTCTGGAGGAAGGTCCTTGGCTGCTCTCTTCCACAGCACTTTGTGTTTTGTGACCTTGCTTTGATAACTTTTTACTTGGTTTTCCTTTGCTTTTTAAAAAAAACTTTTCCCCCAGCTACACTTCTGTCAAATCCCAGCTTCTACATGAAGTTTTGCACCAAACTGAGTGAAAGCACCAAGATAATCTATTTGTAATAAAATACTTTTCCCTCACTTTAGTAAACTTAGTGCTTCCCTGTAAAAACAAACTCTTTAGTTATTCAGGTGTGACTAGTCACCATATTAAATCACCATATTACCTCCTCAGTGTAATAATACATTTATTTTAAATTGCATTTTAGAATAACTCTTCTCTTGCTGACATTTAATTTTGCACAGGAGTAACACTATCATAAAAGAACACAGGTGTAAAAATATTACATTTTTGGTAATTATGTACTGTCCATTACTACTAAAAACTAGTAAAACTATCAATATTTCTCAAAATTGCCTGGAATTACTAAGTTTAAACATTTAAAGGAATCATCTAATGTTGCAGCATAAATGTGTGCCAGCTACACTTGACCACTTGCTATTTTTTAAAGTCAAATTAAACTTTTACACAGGTAACCAGCATATTTTAACACTTTAATGTTAACATTGCTAAGATACAGCACAGTTCAGCGCAGGAGAGTTTCAGGAAGAGGAGAGACAAGAAGGAGTCACAGGTTTGGTGAATGTCATTTTGACAGGTTTGTGTCTGTGGCTTTCAGATGTTCTTTTGGTCTCCCAAATGAAGCTCAGATTCTTCCAACAGAAACAATTACCACTGCAGTACCTTTCAGTTCTTATGGCTGGGGTGTTTTCTTTCTAGATATATTTCATTTTGATATTTCATTTTGGTTGTTTCTTCATTTTTGATCAATTCTAACCTGGACTGAGAGATCTTCCCCAGCTACTGTTAGAACCAACATGGTTCCCCTACCCTGACCAAAAGAAAAAGTTTTTAATTTGGAGAAGCAGCAATATAGACATTCCTCCAAATAAAAGGGTCTAACTGGATTTTTTTTTTCCACAGCAGATTTTATTTCCAAATGCACATAGGACCTGACCCAAACACGTCAAAGTCCTCTGGGTGGATTCTTCTAATTGAACATGAGCCATGTGCCAGGTGGATGTTTAAAGCTAAACAAATCCTAAGGTTGCTGTTCTGGTCCATGGAGCAAGAGAGAAGCAGCCATGCATGACTCACCTGTTGTAGGTGCCTGCTTCAGGGTGGCATGCATCATCCCCTGGAGCTCCTCACTCACTGGAGATTCTATTTCTCCATGAATGAAAAAATGCCCCTAGTTGATAACCTGTTAGTTACCTCTTTGTTAAACCACTCTGGCAAAGCTCTCAGAGATTAATTCCAGCCTGTTTTGTCATTACTTGGGTTAGACTCTGGATCCTTCAGGTTCCACTACAAAAAGCCTCCATACACCAAATTAAGACAGAAGAACCTCGTGGTGACCCACCTGAGATACGGGAGAGCTGCCCTCACCAGCAGGTCTGAACAGGCAGGTGTGAAGGTCACTGGGGCAATGTGTGCTGTGATGAGAGCCTTTCTCTGCTCATGTAAAACATCAGGGAGTCATGGCTTCATTCTAGCACAGACCAGATTAGACCATTTTTACAATAGAAGTTTTCATAGGCTAGAAAATATTACTTCCCCTTTCATCACTCCAGAAGATTATTCCAGAGGGCAGACAAAAATCTGCACTAAACACCAGCTGACTTTGCATTTTGGCTTCCATGCAGGAGCCAATATTATCTTTCCTAGGCTGACAAGAGTCAGTCCATTCAGTTTTGATGCTGTGAGACTCAGGCTGTGCTCTGCTGTTTGTTATTGGGGCCACTGCTGCTGTCTCAGAGCTCGAGCAGGGGACTGAGCCTGGACTGTGCTGATCAGGAGCTGGAAGAACATCTTCTCTCACAAAGTGAGAGCCAGAGCTGAGCTTTTCCTCCAGACCTGACCTGTAGCAAGGCTGCAGCAGCAGCACTCTGTCATAGTGCAACCTCCTCCTTTGGGCAGAGATGTTCAAGGTGAGGCAGAAGATCTGGGGTGTTTCTCCTCCTTTCGAGATGTTCAGTGCCTGGGGAGGTTCCCCAGAGCTATCACAGCTTCTCAGCTCCATGTTCTCACCATTTCTTTCCCTCATTATTTTCTCTACTCTGTTGGCATTTCAGCACATTTGGATCTCTTAGATTTCTCTTTGTCCTCATTTTTCTCCCTGATTTCTCTCAGAAACGTTCCACACGTTGTTATCTGCAGCTCCCATCTCTGCCTCGTGTCTGTTCTTTTTCCCGAGCTGCAAGTGGTTTGCATGGTGGTTTCTCCTGTCATGTTTTTATCAGGCATTCTCCAGTAACATTCCTGCATTTGCCCATTTTTGCCCAAGGTTTTGTTTACCTTCTCTATCTGCTCTGGGTCCACATGTTTTGGGGCTGTTGGGTTTCTCATAATTGCATGGTTTTGGTATTTTTTTTAAAGGGTTGGGGTTTTATCTTGCTAATATGTATGTTTCTCTTTTCTCCCTGCATTGGCCTGTTCATTTAAAAAACTTTCTTTTAATCAAATGAAAGAAATTAAAAATGAGGAGGGAAAGCCCAAGAATTTAAATTCCAGTCTTCTTTCTACCACAAGGAACTAAGAATTCTTTCTATTTAAGACAATCACTGATTTTATCATTGTGACTGGTTTCCATTAACTTTGTAAGTAGAAAGACATTTAGTAAAGTTGAAAGCTGTCTCTTACATGATGACAGACTTTGCCTGTTTTAATATTTTTACTGGTTAACTACCAAATCCCAAGTCTACCACTGTCTACAGCCAACATTTAGTGTTCACTACTCCTCTGGCAAGAATCATGACTTAGAAATATCTCTTTCCTACTAAGCTTTTGAAATGTATAGTGTTTTGTGTGAGAAAAACAACAGTCTCAACATGTGAAAGAAATTGCCACAGCTAGGCCACCCCCATTGAGAAAGAAACAGCAAAAGAAAGGATGAGAAGTGTTAGGCAGAGACTTTTCTTCAGCAAACACAAGACATGAGAGTCTGCTCTAATAAATACTGATGCATACACCTCAGGCAGGATGAACTGGTTATAAAGATTGAGAAACTGGTTAAACCAACGAGGGTGCCATGCTGGGATGCAGTGATTCCAAGAGGGATTTTCTTTCTGGAAGTCAGGACCCAGTTTAGTCATGCTGAAACCCTTATCATTGCTGCCAGTGTGACAACAAAACCCTGGAACCTGGGATGTCACCACACCTGGTGCCATGGCCACCTGCAGCTGCTCTCACTCCTCTCCTCGCTCAGGAAAATGGGAACAATGGGAGCTAAAAGAATTCTGAGCAGGAATGTATGGAACACTTTGCAGTGTAAGCAGCTTTGACTGGGCTATTCCCAGCTTCCAGGTCAGGTCCAACCAACAGCAGGAAGACATTGAACAGAAAAACACATCCCCTGGGAGAGTTATGTTGATAAAAATGGCTGTGTGGGTAGAGCAGATGTCCAAAGAGCTGCTCCCAGCACAGCTTGCTCAGAGTGACCCCACTAAAGCCAGTTCTGATGGCTGCCTGCTCCTGGGTGCTGCTGGGCAGGGAGCACAGGGGGTGCAGTGGTGCTCACCTGGCCTGTCCAGTGCTGCTGAACTGACATCCCTCATCCTCCATCTGGTTTTCCCCTCCACTGAGGAAAGCAGACAGGAAGCAAGGCATTTTGCTCTGCCTGTGAAAGGAGAAATTTGCTCTTTCTGGTCCTTCTGAGCTTTGTGTTCCGTGCTGCAGAGTCCCTCTGGCTCCAGTGCTACACGTGACAAATGCCCCAAAGCTGCCTTCACCTGCTGCAGCCAGGCTGCCTCGTGGTTACCTGGTGCTGCCTATTTTAGACTAAAGGCCAGAGAAGTCAGATTTGGATAGAGGACTGAAAAGAGAGACAAACTCCTCCCTTAACCCATATCCTACCTGCCCAGCTTTTTTTTCCTTACAGTTTCTTGGGAAAGTTTTTCTGTTAGAAAATGTTTTTCTCTGATGTCCCTCTACACTGCTTCTACCATCAGTATCTGAGCTTCTGAAAGGCTCCAATATTAGAAAAAGTTAAAAAAAAAAAAAAAAACCAAACAAACAAGGAATGCCCATAAATCTTTGCAAAATTCCCTTCAGGAGGGTTCCAGGGTACAGCAGCAGGATGGTGTGGAGCCACACGTGGAGTCTCCTCCAAGCCAGGCTGGGGAGGACTCAGTCAACCCAAACATCACCTAATCCACCAGAACTGCAGTTTTGGCTTTTCATCCTGACTCTTTGCTTCTCCTCAGATACCGCTGTAGCTAATCTCATTCTTAGTTTATTATCTGAAAAAAAGTCTTCCCTATTTAATTGTTAGAAACAGGGAATCTGTAATAGACTCAAAGCTGTGAAAATGTAATCCTGGATAATTTTTTACTCTCTGAGAAAAGTCACTAGGACTGATCTATTCTTTCAATCAAGTACACCCATTTAGTTTATTTTTAACATTCCTTTCATTATGTTATGAGCTTCTTAAGGATAATGAAATAATTGCTTGTCTCTTTGATTGATCTTTGTTTTGAAAGGGAACTTTAATAATGTTATTTCTAGAGCAGGCTTACAATATAATACAATTAAAGGAAAACATGACATTAAAACACATTAAAGCACATGTTCTAATAATTAGACCTACAGCTCTTGTCAACCAGAGCCCTGTGTAGGGAGGAGTTACTGTAAAAATTTATGATGGAACAATTCATATTATTTTGCCTAATAAAGCAAATATATTAATAATGACATTTTATGAAATTGTGTAGCTGTAGCCATCAGTGAACAAACTCCTTCCCCAGACTGCTCTGGAAAGCTGGAAACATGCTACAGGGAATCCCTGGCATTTTATTTTGTTAACATGAAAACATGTCAGTAGAAAGCGGTGCACAGGAGAGCTTTGACAAGCTCTGGTCTTACAGAGCTAAGAATTCTAGTTTACACAATTCTCTGAGATAGCAAATGGTGGAGGAATTCAAAACCTGATATCATTGGGTATATCTGAAATGTGGATGTGCATATGTGAAAATTAGAAGGCAAAATAAAAGGGGAGAAGAAAGCAGAGATCCTGAACCCGGATGTTCATGCTGCCAGCTTGGAATACAGTTGTGCTGATGATTAGACTGTAAATGAGATATGCAGATTATACTAGACTGAATAGTCAGGCAACTCTCACAAAGAATTAAACAGAATTGGTCAGAAGAGCCTTTCACCCTGCTAGGACACTGACACAAGGGCAAGGCTGTAGCACTGGGGTCAAGGATTTTCTAAAATGGACTTTCTTTTCCACTTTCTATAACCTTATTTCTCAGTAAGGAGGCTGAGATCCCTGATAATCAAAATGCTCAGTTTTGGTGGAGTTTTTTCGGTCCATTTGCATTCAATTTAAATATTTGGGGTTTGGCAAGAAAGGGTGGAATGGTGGAAATTTTTCACTTTTTTTGAATCCTAGACCAAATAATCTTTTCTTCATTTAAGACCAGTGAAATCACTTAGAGACTGCTTAGAGTTTGGTTGGATTTGTGCTGGACACACAGCCTGTCCTCTGCCTTGGAGGAAAGGATAAGTGGGTCTGGAGCATCCTAGAGAGCTCTCTGTGGATGCATGTGGCTCAACTCTGATGAGGTTTCAGTGATTTTGTAGTGATTTTTTATAGCAAATGTGGATTCTCTAATGATAGTGACTCTCTTTAACATCCACTCACACGTGGCACACGCAGAGCAAACCCACATCAGCTGTTGAGCAATATCTGGCAGCATGATTTGGCAACTTAGGAGGGAAAGGGAAGACTCTTGAGTGAACTAAGAAGCTTTAGGTCATGCTCTGCACTTGTCCAAACTGGAATCACAGGTTTAATACTTCTGCTTTGGAGAGACCGGGCCACTGTTCAAAGCTGACCACTGTTACTTCTGCAGTGTGGATGGCATCTCCAGGTCTTCTCTGAGAGCTCTCCTGCCTCTGGGTACATGGAAGAAGCAGTTCCAGCCTGGGACTATGCAGAATTCAGAGTTCATGCTGGGAAAGGACACTGTCCTTGTTTTTCAGGATGCCTGCAAGCCTGCGTTAGTAAAGGCAGATGACGGCAGTAATGCCTTTGGGAGAATCTTGGCACATTGGGGCTGGCTGTTTTTCTGATGGAGAGCTGAGATAGCAGGAGAGACCCTGCTCTGGCTGAGCAAGAACATCTTGAATCTGTTTATATGTGTATGAAAAAAATTAATCAAACCTCCACAGGCGAGATTCCTCAAGGATGATAAACACTCGGCTGGCTTAGGAATCCTGCACAAGAAGTATGGGTTAACCTGGAGAGCTGTTTAACTCAAGATACACTTGAGGAGCAAGGCTGTGGGGCATATTTAGAGAAATATCACCAGGAGAGGTCCAGCATTTCCTGTGTACAGAGCAGATACTGGGCCACTCCAGTTTTACCACTTGAGTGCCTTTCACTCTCTATTACTAACAAGGTCAACAAATATTACTCCTCTCTTTGCTTTTATTTGATGTTCCAGAGGTCAGAACCTGACCTCTGCCAGGATGAATAAGGATCCTGGCTCAGTGGCAGAAAATCTCTGAGTTTCAGTTTAAGGAGGATTAAAAAAAATCAAACACAGCAATCAAACACTGGTTTCTCTGGGAGATGGGTGGGGGTGAAAGTGAGCCCAGCCTCACCTCTGCATGTCTGAGACAGATGGTGGTTGAGTGTAAAAGTGGTTTGGTTTAGCCTGAGAGGTAAAACTGAGCCCGCTGCTTGGTTTGGTATCCCATCCCACCTTCCCTGCAGCCCAAGAACTGAGGAAAGCCTCAAGTGAGACAAGTAGCTGGTCAAACCTCGGGTTGCTTGAATCATTTTCTCTCACTCATCATTCCTACACAGCAAGATGCTGATGAGAGTTACCTCCTGGGGGGTGGATTAAAATCCACTTCTCCAGAGAGATTTGAACCTGCCATCTCCCACACCCTGGCTGGGTGCCTTAAATATTTGGTAAAGTATCTGGATATCCTCTACAGAGCTGTAAACTTAGGCCAAAAATAGTTTCCAGCTGCAACTATATGACTGATTTGACCTGAGACTACTTGGGAAGGGGGGGTGGTGTCAAGTATTTTATTCACTGGAGAAAAATAATTGCCCTCCCCTATTAAGAAGACAGAAAGGAAGAAGCTCTGTTGCTACAGGAAATGAGCAATGAGATCTTTTAGACAGGGTTAGGAGGCTACACTAATAAACACCACCTTTTTCCAAGCTGTAGCTTGAAAAAATACAGAGTTCTTCTCTCTGACTCGTTTTGTATATAGCCATACACTTATGTTTGGGGTTTCAGGATGTCTTAGAGTCACAGCATATTCTCATCATGTACACTAATAATGATACACATTTTATGGCTGTCACCCCTGGGAGTGCAATTTGGTGTCTCAAATACACAATATCTTTTGGTAAAAAATAAAGACCAAACAATCCACATTCAAATTATAGAATCATAGAATTATTTAGGTTGGAAAAGACCTTTCAGATCATTGAATCTGGTCCTAGGCTTTAAAAGGCATTTGAGTCAGGCTTCTAGAATAGTATTTAGGCTTATGAATAATTAATCAAATTTTCACATGTGCTACATTCAGCTTCTCTTAGATTACACAGTTGCAACTAGAAGGCCAACATTTTTGAAAATCAGCATAATTAGGGCCTTGAATGCAGACCTGAAATAGAGATTTGCAAAGGGAGTGAGGTGCAAAATTTCTATTGAGAAAAGATATAGTAGTTTCACAAGCACAACTTTTAGGTATCCATTAGGAAAATCTCAGCTTTGCTGGAAACGCCTCCGGATTCCTGAGATTTCGTTCATTTGGCAGCCAGGCACCAGGTTCTGTCGTCTGACCCGAAAAGAAGTCTGCTGAGTTCTGTATAACTTATGTAGCCTTTCTTTGGAAAATAAATAAATCATTCAACTGGAAATACTCAAAAAGCTGGGCATATGTCCAGATACAGTATGCCTAGCTTAGTGGCAAAAAAGTTACGGCACACATCCTGCATTGTCAGGAACACTGAATGTTTTGGCTGCCCTAATAGAAAAACAATAATTCAATCATGTGTTATAAAGGAATTTCCTGGAGAAGTTTGGGCCCACTCAATCATCCTATTAGATTTATCCCTAATGTGGAATAACAGCACATTAGATTCATTACATACATTAGGCCAGCTACGTTTATTTCCAGATGGGTTTTTGTAAAGTGGTCAAAATGTCTAAAAAAAGGCATTTAGAAGATGCCTTTATGTGTAACTCCTATAGCATGATAATAACTCTGCAGTCTTACACCACCTTATGCCCAGTAAATCCTTCTTGCAATGGAAGTACACATTCAACACAACGAGCTGTAAGTATTTTATAAATCAATAATGACAGACCCACAGGGCTGGGATCATTGTTTTATTTTGCTGGAAGGGGCCCTCAAGACTGGGATATTACACAAAGAAGAGAGAGGATGTGTGAGGAGATAGTTATGCTAATATACAACACTTCCCCCCCTCGCTCTCTCCTCCCTGGAGTAACTGTCTTAACACCACACGTGGTGATTTGTCCTAGGCAGTTCCAAATTACCTACACCTGCTGGCTCTGACACCCTAAATAAATACCCCATTGAAGACTTCTCTATTCACCAAGAATGAGGAAAATGCAGTTCAAAGTGCTCTGCTGCAGCCCTACAACCCTCACCAAAGTGTTGTAGCTAGCTTTCAGATGAGAGGAGCTAGATCAGTACCAACACTTTCAAAAATAGGGCTGCAGAGTGATCTTTATGCAGTTTTAGAGATTTAGCTTTCCCAGAGGCTTGCAGACTCAGTCCTGGCTGGGCTCTGGGATGGTGCTGCTGGAAAACAGCTCTGTGCTTCCATCAGAGCCTGTAAGGGGTCTATGATGAGGAGACTCAAGGTCCCTAAACAAAAGTGAGGGAGGTGTGTCACCTCTGGAGACAGTGCTCCCTTTTCATGCAATGCTGGCTGGCTAAAGAAAAGGATTAAAGAATCCTTTTCTTTAAAGCTTCTCAAGGACCAGAACCTCTTGTGCTTGTGAAGACTGGTCCTACATTGTGTGACATTTTCTCAGCTGCCAAAACACAGCTCTCAGCAGACTCTTGGTGTTGACAGGATAACTTTTAATTTCTCAGGGTCCTTTAGATGTTTCCCCCTCACATTCTCCTTCATCTCAGAAATGTACCACGTGTCCAGCTTCTTCTCCCTGGATCAAAGACCTGGATGCTGCTGGTTAGCCAAAGGACCAGTGATCACTTCCCATTGGGGTCCCAGGACAGAGGAAGAGCTTTGAGGGGCAGCTCTTGTAAGTGTCTCTCCATGAGAAAAGCAGAACTGCCTCTTCAGGGGGAAGATGAGCTTACTGTGGGAGGTGGGTGATGCTGTTCTGGTGTACAGCCCCTTCTCTGCTGATCACACTGGACACTCTGCAGAAATGCAGGGATGGGCTGGGGAACTATTTCAGTAAAATATCACCCCTAAACTGAAATTGTATGAAACTGCTCCAAAACCACTAATTATTTTAGTAATAAAGGATACTTAATAAAGGACTTCATTTTTTGCTCTATGCTTTTGCCCATACAGGGTGCCCATCCCAGACCAGGACACAGTTGTGATTATGAAGCATCACAGAGCAGCTGGCCCCACTCAGCTGCACTGGGCTTGGTGCTGTTTGGGGCCACTTCTCTGCCAGGGT
Organism: Dicaeum eximium; assembly: GCA_013396995.1. Classification (NCBI taxonomy): domain Eukaryota; kingdom Metazoa; phylum Chordata; class Aves; order Passeriformes; family Dicaeidae; genus Dicaeum; species Dicaeum eximium. Next base: position 158,935 of record VWZP01006534.1, on the reverse strand, counting down.
TACCAGATACATGGAAGTTCCCCAGCAGGAATTTTGACTGATGCAGATATGGAGAATTGTTAATTACACACAGCAAGCAACTGCAAACCATCACTTTGTACTCAATGCTGGGAAAGGTTTTACTATTCTTGGATCTGCCACAAAAACATTTCAAGTTGTTACAATGCCTCCCTCTGCAAAGAGGCAGAAGGCTCCAATATTTCAGCTGTGCCAGTGCAAACAGTTTGCTCACCACCTTCACTCAAGTGTCTCCTAATGACACCCCTGGACCTTGTGTTACACTCCATTTCACATGTGCTGCCACATATGTAAAATACATCCACCTTTTATGCATGTGTAAATATCCATGCTTTGCATTCATGCATGTAATACAGGTATCAGCTTTCCCAAGTCCACAAGATCTGTAGCTTTACTGGTGCACAAGCATGTCCTCTGCATACTTGGAAATTATATCAACAAGATGTGCGTGCCAAAACTTTTCAGGAAGGAATCTGAGCTGGGTGACCAGCCAGAAATTTCAATGTGTGCCCATAAAGTACTCTTACATGCATGTTGTGCTCCTCCCAGTGCCAGCAGCAGGGGCAGGCAGGATGCTCTGTGGTGGCCCCTATCTGTCCTCCTGCACATCCAGAGTTTTTAAGGAATAACTCCTGTATGCTGCTGGTACAATTTGCCAATAATATAATTCTACATATGTTTGAACTGCTTCTGTGGTCTCAGAAAACGTTAAAAGCACACATATTTGTAAAAAACTCTGGGCTGCCTGATGTGCTGGAAGCTTGCTAGGTGCCTATAATGTTTCAAACTAAATCCTTTCCCTGCTCATTTCTGGCCAGGTTTTCTGTAGTCCCAAGGGGTAAAGTTCTCATCTGTCAGTTCCAAATTACTGAAACCAAAAAGAGAGAGAATATTACAAATTTACCATACATTGAGAATAGTACAACTATCAAAATCTCAGAAATTATAAATGGAGGGTCCATTTAGAATATTTTTCTATGTGATCTCCTGCTGTGCTGAATTCAGTGTCCCAGTCTTCAAGCCCTAAGTCCTCTGTTCTGCACTGATGGAAATAGTTTCATACCATTTCCCATGTCCCACAGGAGCAGTTCACTGTGGTCATTACATTAGTTAATCTTTTCTCTGAACTTGCAATGCCCCTAATACTAGATCTGTGTTTGTTGTCAAATTATATCTGTAAATTTGTACGTTTGTAATTTTCTTCACCTTTCCTGATGGCCAGCACCTTCCTCCCTCAGTGTTTGTGATATCCAGAGCAAAAAAGAGGAAATTGAGATTCAGGTCAACTAGACAATCCTTCTGTGTATCCGTTCATTTTTATTGTTTATTAAAAATGGAGAAAAACTGATTAAAAAAAGTGAAATAATTATTAAACACACTGTTAAAACTAGGTAGTAATTTGCTGCTCTTGCTACAGGGAAGCTTGGCACATTTTTTTTTTTACTTGTACATTTTCCAGCCTTATTTTTCTCCATCACTTAACATCCACTGCAGGAGAGCAAAGCCTCTCCCTGAACAAAGCTCTGCAGACAAACTGGGGTTACAGACTGCATTCTGATTTCCCCTATGTTAGAGAAAATACAGTATGATGCCAATTACTTTGGGGGGGAATGATCTGGATTTATACCACTGCATCTGAGATCATAATTCTTCTCCTTGTGAGTAATTGGGGTCACGTGTCTTCCTTTTTAACTTCTCCACTGCAATGCCCACGCCTCATGCTGGAGGGTGAGCAGCCTGAACCATCCCAGATGACTGAGTCATGAACATTTTTTCTGGATGAATACATGAGAGTTTATATGAGAGCAAGTAATTGCTCTTCATATGTGCCTGGGATATTATTTCATTAACCAAACTACTCCCTGTTCATGCAGAAGCCCTAAAGATCAAGCAGCTGCTAGTGCCAAATTAAGTTTTCCTTGGGGTTAGAGCACAAAGCCAAAACTTTGGGTCCTTTTTCATTACCTTCCTCAATCTGTGACTTTAGACAAACTCCCTGGGATCTCTGTGCATCAGTTACCCATCTATAAAGTGGAATGAAAGCTTAATTTACAAGGGAAAAGAGATGTGAAAGTTAAGCATAAGGGGCCAAATTCTGTCCTCTTGCTCGTACTGAAACAGTCCCAGGCTCTGTGTTCCTTGACTGTTTGGCTCCATGACATCACCAAGGAAAGCTGCACTTGGTGTAAGTTCACGTGTTTACCTCAGCTCTCCAGGTAGGTAAAACACTCTGGAACAGGCTGAAATTCTCCAGTGAAAGCTGCCCTATAAATACAAAGTGTTCTTGTGACTCAGGTTCACTCTTTGTTTGGGTACAGATTCAACATCTCACTTCCTTGGCTTATGAGACAGGTTGTTATTACAGCACTCTTTCCTACCTCCTAACACCTACTTAAACAGAAATCACTTCTTACTGGTCTCATGTTCAGGGCACAGAAATCTATTTAAACTTTCCTTGTGACATGAAGGAAATCATTAAAATCAACCTCAACCCCTCTGCCCCTGAGGGATTGCTGTCTTGTTACTCCAAACCACTACAGGTAAAGCCTCCAGCATGTCTTTAACTCGGCTTTTCTTAGGAAGGACCTCAGCTTCTGAGACTGAAGAGACTTCTCTGAAGCCATGAGCAAACAGCATGGGAAAGCCAGGGGATGGGGAAAAGAGAAGTTCTGTTCCCAAAGGAGGGGTTTTAAAGTGGCTGAAGAAGGGAATTAAGACTTCAGATGGAGGCTTTAGCACCATGTTAGGTAAGTGACACCCTTAGCATAAAGTCACTGTATGGAGAGCAAGCAGAATATTATCAGCTATGTTTATATAATCAATTTTATATGTTCTTATGTTCATTTCATGCATGCATGAGTGGCTATATAACCTCTAAGGCACTAGAGGTCTGCTTTGCCAAGTTTTCTCCCCATGGTAGTAACTTTTCCTCCCTATATGTAATGTTTATGCTATAGTCATCCAGGTTAGTGATAAAAAACTGTTATTTTCAAAATCCCACAGCTGCAATGGTGGCAGGTTGCTTTAGTACCAGGATGGGGTCAAACAGAGTGACCCTGAGCCCAGCAGACACTCACCAACACCCCCCTCACACAGCCTGGACACTTCTTACCTTGCTTTTCACAAGCCCAAGAGTCCAAACCCATCTGTGTTCCAGAGATCTATTAGTGCACACACTAAAGAGCATATTTATGATACCACAAATATTTAAGTATGGTCTCTGCAAGTGGGAGGAGAAACTGCTCTCTCCAAGAGCTTTTGGCCATAGGATTTCCCTTTCTTGCCAGCCTCCATGTGTCCCCCTGAAGCGATGGGTTTGGCAGGGAGGCCTCAGATAATCATCTGACATCTTTCACAGTGCTCATAAAAAGAGCCAGTAAGAACTCCTTACATATTGTCATATGTATTTGAGTTTCCACAGGACAAAGCAACACTTCCAGGAAAGGAGGGAGAAGCTTGCAGTGGGTGGTAAGGGATTCAGGGAGTCCTCTGCCAGGCAGGGCAGCGGGGAAGGAAGGGTCCTGCCAATGTGTCTCAGAAAGCTCTGGCCAGCTCCTTCCCTCTTTGCTTTCTTCTTGGGAAAAATGGAGTTTTCTAGCCTAATATATAGTGTGACTGTGAAATGAAGCTGATGAGAATGGGTCGGTGTCAGAGGAGACTCCCTCCTCAGCCTCTCCCTTCCTGAGAGGCTCAGAAGAGACTCATTTCTTAGGGAAGTCTGCTGCATTCCTAGAGTCCAGATTAAAGATGTGAAAAGAAAGCTTTCTTTCTTTTTTTTTTTTTTTTTTTTTTTTTAAAGATGTGAAGAGAAACACCCTGGTATGGGTGTTGGATTTCTACCCATTATGGATTTTTCAGGTAGGAAGTGACAAATTTGTGACAGGAATTTCAAGCACAATGAAAAGAGGCTCCAATTGCTTGGGACAGCAAGTTAAGGGATCAGGAGCACAGGAAATGTTCTCCTCTGTCTTTCCAGTTGCAGGGAATGATGAGGGAAGACACAGGAAGAGCCAGCAGATCAATAGCTGGCTCTGAGCCTGGTGTCATTGGCAGAATTTTGGGGTTTTTGATCACGGGTCAGTTTACGTGACACCGAGCTGGATGGCAACAGATGGGGTACACCTGTGTCAAAATGGGAACAGGATCTTTGCACAGGAATTAGCAGGGCTCATTGAAACAGCTTTAAACTAGATTTGAAGGGGGAAGGGATAAACCCAGGCTTGTTAGAGACAAGCCTGGCGCCACCAGCCCAAATTTTGAGGGACAGGGTGCTTGTGAGGTCCTTTGGTCTGCTCTCTCTGTGAAAGAAGGGATGGAGATTCGTGCAGCAGCAGGGACACGAGGGTTATTGATATGTTAGAAACCATGGAAGTACCTGAGAATTGTCAGGCAGGAATTAGGACTTCTCTCTGGGAAAGGTGGCAGGAGTATGCAGGAGAGAATTTCCTGACACGGCTGGTGAGGGAGCCAGCCAGGAAAGGCATCCACTGAACCTGCTCTTTGTGAACAGAGGACTGGGGGGATGTGATGGTTGGAGGCTGCCTGGGGCACAGGAATCATGGAATGACAGAGATTTTCATTCTCAGAGAAGTAAGGAGAAGGATCCACAGAACTGCTGTGCTGGTCATCTGGAGGGAAGACTTTGGCCTCTTTAGGAGAATGATTCATGGAGTCTCTTGGAAGAAGAACTGAAGGGCAAAGGAGTTCAGGAAGGCTGGACATTGTTCAGGAAGGAAATCTTGAAGGCTGAGGAGCAAGTTGTTCCCATGTGCTCAGAGATGAGCTGGTGGGGAAGCACTGGCACAGGCTGCCCAGGGAAGTGGTGGAGTCACCAACCTTGGAGATATTTTAAATTCCAGTAGATGTGGTGCTTAGGGACAGTGTTTCATGGTGGCTTTGGCAGTGCTGGGTTAAGGGTTGGACACAGGGCTCTTAAAGGTACTTCCAACCCAAGAAATTCTATAATTCTATGATTCTAAAAGATGATTTAAAGTTGATATTCAGTATCCTGGTTTAGACTAATAAATAGCTTTCCTGTAATATGCTGCTTTACAGAATGGTCGAAGAGAGAGCCAAATGGAACCTCTGCAAAATGGAAATTATTCTTGTCCCAAGGTTTACATTTTCAGCTGGAAACAAGGGATCAGGTTCTCTCCCTCAGGCTGAGCAAATTCTTACTCTGCAAGTAATTGTGCTGAAACCAATGGTAGTGCAACGGAGTTGAAAGATGTCCTGGCATGGTGTAGAGGCCACTAGCTTTGATTCCAAACATCATTCACCTTGTTTACTTATGTATTAAAAATCTTTAAATGCCCTACAGGCATTGCAGTGTATCGGGACTGAGATGCCATTGGGCTGAGCTCTGCTGCCTGCTTGGCTCTCCCAGCACACATAAAGAAATCCAGGGAAAGAAAGGATGGAGCAAATTTGTCCAAAAAAGCCATTTTGTTTCTTCTGATTGTCTTTTTTGGTTGTGTTTATTTTTTTGTTTTTCCTCCTCCCTTCAGCCAGATTCCCAGTCACACTGGTAGAGTGAGTGTACTTCACTGGATACCCTGACTTAAATAAAGTAGCTCTTCCACTAGCAGATGAAAAGGGTGGATCCCACAGTCCTGCTGCTTCTTTTCCTGAACAAAACCAGCCAGTTAGGTGAAGTGCCTGCTCTGTGCCCCCTCTGTGCTGTTACACGTGTTCCTTTCATTTCCCATGGCATTAATACAACTTTGCACGTGGTGCTATTTCCCCATGCCCTTAACATGGATCTGCACATAAGGAAACAGGAGGAAAAAGAGGAGCACCTGAAGCCCTCCTTGGCTTATCCTTTAGCTCTCACTGAAACAAGTTGGAAAATCTCAGAGAGGAAATTTTTACGCTGGCAAAAAGCCAGACTGATTAAATCAGAACGAGCCTCCCAGCATGAATGTGAGGAGCTCCTCAGGTTTCCAGTGAGGTCAGTGGGTTGGTGGTGGGGAGAGCCCTGGCTCAGCCCTGCTAGAGCCACAGCTCATGGGATAACTGGGTGTTGGTCACCTCTGTCTTTGTCTGGTTATGTCACTGCAGGAACTCAGCAAGCTGATGTAATTCACTCTGGACCAAGCTCCTGGCTTGGATGATGAAGCTGTAAGGCCACACTGTGCTCCTCAAGAGCTTGTGATGGGGCTGGGAGCCCTGCAGCTCCAAAATCGATGCTTTTGTGTGGGGTGCTGACACTTTTGCAAATACCTGAATCACCCCAAACGACACCCAATCACAAACTGGGTCACAAGGGGAAGGTACTCCAAAAATGCATTCAAAACACTTCCAGGTGGGAAGGAGGAGCTCAAAGGCAGTAATTTTGGGTTGCCTATACCAATTTAATTTACCCTGTCTAAAAAAAATCTCTATCCTTTTAGCTGTCTGCTCCTGTTCTCCTTTCTCCTCCCAGGTTGTCACCTAGTTTTTAAGTGGCTTAGGGATCCTTGCCTGCCTAAAGGGGATAAATCTTGGAAGAGTCCAATTATTAATCTCTAGAAGTCTCTACTGAGCATGTGATTTCTCTTTCTGTTTTATTTCTTAGAAATAGATGAATAGTTTTATTCCCTTTTTTCCAGCTTGAGGCAGAAAAATCTAACAGGAGTTTTCAGCTTAGATGATGAAAGTTTTGTGAGGCTAACACTGAATGACAAATAAGGCCTTTTTCTGGGAAGTTCTGAGCTACCTTGGCATGAGGTGGGACTCAGGCAGTGCAGGGTGAACTCACAGAATATTTAGAGGAGCACTCCAGTGGCTGTGCCAGACCCCCCAGAGCACTGCATTGAGTGGGTAAGTGCTGCCCAGAGGTCTCAGGGAAGCAAGGCTGATTCCTTGTTCCATGATGGTTTTGATGTGATTGGTCCAGAATCTCCTTGACCTGCCTTTTATTGACATAAAACTCCATCTTATCCAGATTTTGATGTCATCTTCTCTCTTCCCTCCCCAGAGCCCCTTTTCATCTGCTCCTGTCAGATTGTCTCTCCTCTGGTCTGTGGGGATGCCAGAAGAGCAGAGCAAAGATATCACAGAACAGAATATTTTTGTCCTCTGATCTCTGCTACCTCCTTTACAGCAAGCTTTCAGAAGCAGACCCAGCTCTCACTTGATGCCCTGCAAGTGTCCAACACACTGGGGTGGGTCTGTAGAGAACTCATCTTTAGTTACCTGGCAGGTGCTTTGTCACTCCGGTCCATTAAAATTTATTATACTCAGGATCAGCCTTTTATCCCCAAGAAAATAAACAAATCTGCCCCGTTTTCACAGAAAAGGCAAGGAATGAGGGTGGTGCTGAGTTGGCATTTAGCACCAGCTCCAGGGAAGTGTGGAGCAGGGTCCCAGCACCCTCCCCTGCCAGGCTCCTGGCATCCCCCAGCTCCTGAGCCCGGGCTGAATGGAGGTGCTTCTGCTCCAACAGTCTGGACATGCCACCATCACTCCAAATCTGCAGTTTTCCCCCTGGATCCCAAGATCTCTTCCCTGATTAGAAGAAGTTGTCTGGCAATGCAAGGAAACAGCCTGTGCCTGTGCTCCTTCACAGTTACAGACAAAAAACCAGGCCGGCTACGCCGACTTAGGAAAATGGTCTGTCAAGTACTTATAAACAATAATAAGAAGTAAAGTAATGTTTCATTTTCTCCAAATTAGGAGAGTATTTGTTTTGCACCCATAAAAATCTGCTGGTCCTCTGGAATGGATCAGTAGTGACATCCAGTGGCCACAAACTGAGACAGACACGGTAATTTTGGGATGTAACAGCTTGGACTGGATTTACCACTATTTACACGTCTCTTAAAGGTGTTGTGTATGCAAAAAATAATGTCTGTAGATTTTATAAGTGCCACCATTCAGGGAATGAGGAATATATATATATATATACACACACACACATGTATCCACTCAGATCTTGTACTAGGAGCCACTCTTCTGCTCTGATGTTCCCTCCATAGATATTGGCCTTCAGAATAAGCTTAATTCACTCAATAAGGTAATTTGAAGTTAAAGGCAAAGTATGGATGAACTTGGGGTGTCTATGCAGGTTGTCAGCTTGTTTAATCAGTTTTTTTCCAAGGGCTTTTTGGCTCTCAGATGGTTTCTATTCATCTCCTTGGCTTCTTAGGCATTTTCTGGCAATGCTGTCCAAACAAAGGGGCTCTCTGCACTTGGCAGAGTCATACAGATGTCGTGGTTTCTGTATGATGAGTGAAGGATCTGCTATCAATGCTTTTTTAAAAGGAAATGTGTATTAAATGCAGTGCAGACCCTTACTAAAACTTTCACAGCCCTACTTCCCAAGATTTAGATGGCCACTAGATACATGTAGTTCAAGTCCAACTTGGCAATCCTACATCTGAGTGATTTTTTCCTACATCATGATTGCTTTTTTTCCTTATCATGTTATTATGTTCCAACCCACAAAGTGTTAAATTCAGCAGAGGGAATGCTTCAAGCATCCAAGTGGCTCCCTGGCCTTGAACAAGCAGACACAGGGACTGTCTTGGATTGCAGCCACTGTGCTTCACTTCTTGCTGAGCCAGGGTTGCAGAGTGACTCCTCATGGGGGATATGAACCAGGCCACCAAGGAGTGCATCAGCTGGTTTGGACGAGTTGAGGAACTTGAGAAGACCCTGATTCCCTTTCTTGGTGTGTTAAAAAAATACTGACCAGCCCAGTGTGAGCCAGACACAGACTGTTTCTTACTAACTGTGCACTAGGAAATGCTCAGCTGTCCCTCAGAAACAATAGGCTTTTCTTTAGTGGAGTGATGCTGTGACTCCATAAAGGAAATCCTCAGTAAAACACTGTTTCTTACTTGACCAGACTTGCAATTTAAGACATTAAATTTACACCTTCTCTGGCAGTCCTGTGCCTCTTGCTCAGCTCTAATCTGAAGCCACTGCTGTGGTTCAGCTCAGGGTTGGGGGAGATAATCAAGTTACTGTTGGCTGGAGAGTTACTGTGTGTTCCTCGAGTCTGGGGGTTCCACCACATGCATTCTTCTAGACTCTCACAAACACACAGCAAAAATGCATTATCTTTAATCTTCTTTTGCTGACATTTAAATGAACATATTTTTCCTCAAATATGAGACAGGCCAAGAACATCTGGCTCCACTGATGCTCAGTAAGTAACTCATTACACGCAGGAGCTCACTCATTTTTGAGCCCTGGGCTTTGGTAATGCTCTTGCCTGGTTTATGGCTGTGGTGTACTTGATTTGTGCTTCAGCCAGGGTGTTATATTTAGGCACTTGAGCAATGAGTTTTGCACAAAGATCCAAACCTTTAATTGACAGTTTTGGAAAGGGCTGGAGTAAAACCCTGCTCACTATTTATTGCTTGCATTTAGAGTATGGATGCTTCAAGGAATGACAATTGAGTCTGAAAACACATGTACTGAAACTAAAAAGCAGAGGCACATAAGGCAGCCTTTCAGATCCTGCTGATGCTTCATCTGAGACAGCAGCCTGATAAAACATCCTCCTTGTCTGTTCAGGGTGGTTGCTTAAGGACATCATGATGATGACTGACATTTCTGTCATGTCACTTTTTGTTTCACCCTTGTCAGGATGACTCTTATTTCTCTCCTGCTTCCATTTCTTGTAATGTTTGTTTACCAATGCTTAAAAGATGTTAAGGCTCCAAATAGGACCCAGATGGCAGCAAGCTCCTATTATTCACATACAGTGATGTACACTCAGTTTATACTTAAAATCCCTCGTAATAACTTCAGATTACAATCCTTTAAGGAAATTCTGGGATGATTTTCTGAACCAAATCCAAGGAATTTGCTAATACTTCAGCAGTATAATTAGCACCTCTGCTTAACCTCTGAACAGAACAAATCCTTCATTATTGAGAAGTTTGATTCCTGCTAGGGAAACACAAGGGGAAAGTAATCAGTGGCTGAATCCATAGGAGATATGAGCTACTCCCTGAGTAACCCCCTGCCATGGGATGTGAAACATTCTCTAAGCTAGGAGAGAGTGAACAGATAACCAGATATCAAAAACACATCTAAGAAAAATATCAGGCTGCAAGACAGGAGTTAAAAATGGAGAGGTTTACTGGCACCAGGTGGGTGACAGAGCAAAGTGGTTGCAAGAAAGGAAGAGCAAGTGACAGTATCAGTCTCCAGCAGAGTCTTTATGAGGCAGTGTACGTCTAGCAGGAGTTAACAGAATGTAATAGGATTAAAATTGGCTGAATTCAGAGCAAATAGTAAGATTTGCTTTCTCAGAAGTTTGAGATTTGGTGGTTTGGCAGTTCAGTAAGAAATGAAACCTTAAAAGGGGCGGTTGGAGTATATTCTGTCACTATTACTATTAATATTTCCAAAAATCCCTGGCAGGCATAAGGCCCTTAGGTGACCCACGTGCAGAAGAGGGAACATGCATGGAGGGTGGCTGCAGGCTGAAAGGAAATCAGCTGTGGGCTGGTCATGTAGTGCTGCCCTGTCTTGGAGCATGGTGAGGTTCTGCTGGGGTGCCCTGGACTCTCTCCAAGACTTGAGATCACCAGCACTACCACAGTGAGGGATTCATGGCAGCTACCTGCTGCTGGAGACAGTGAGCATAAAGATTTAATCCTTGCTATGTGAGGAAGAAGGAGCAGTTCCACTTGCACAGACAGCAACTGCTGGCTGTGTCTCCATTTTTTTTTTTTAAATTCTTGTAGCAAGAAATAAAGGTGTAATTCCTTGAGCTTCCTGGAAAGTAAGTTTTGTTGGAGGAAAAGAGAATTTTATTTCTTTCTTAACTACTTCCCTCACCCCATCCCACTCTCTCTCCTGCCTCCCCTAAATTAAGACTGTTATAGCATTGTCCAAGTCCATTAACAAGGCCTGTTCTGCTTTTTTTCCCTACAGTATTTCTTCATTCCTGAGCTGGGATGGTCTCTCACTTTACACTGTGGAAATGCAAACAATGTGTGAGGATTCACCTTGCAGGGTAAATACTGCACTGACCCTAAGGCTGTCCTGCACCCCATGAAAAGGGACCAGCCCAGCTCCCAGAGAAGACACAAGAGAAATACAGAGAGAGGTACAAAAATCTTTATTAAGTTATGCTAAAACAAATTGTGCATCCAGAGAAATCTCAGTATTGAGACAGCCAGGAAGACAATTACTTCTGTGCTGGTGGTGGCACCACAAAAAAAGTGGGTCCCCCAAGGGGAGTGGATTCAATCACTGGATTCAATGCTGGTTTTAAGTGGATCTCCCTCAGGATGTCAGGATGCACATGATTGTGATGTTTGCTGGCTGTCTTTTATTTTCTCTCAGCTGTTTTCTTTGGACATCTCTACTAGATTGTGGATTACCTGTAGGTGAGGTACCACAACTGCATGTTGAGAACTGTACTCATGTTCTTCAAAATTTGTTAAGAAGTGAGGGTTGTGCTCCCTGGTGAAGGTAGCAGTTTTATCATTAGCTAGAGGTAAAAAAAAGCCACCAATGCTGCATATTTTTGTGTGTTAGTTCAGGCCTCTTTGTGCTGATTCTTCCTCAATTGGGGCTTAGTCTGGGGACAGAAAAGGGAAAATCTGAAAATCTTCTGCATTGTAATGATTGCTGAAGCTCTTCTCTTATCATCAATAAATATAATTGACAAGATATAATGGAATATTATTGCCTGCAAAGAAAGGCACTGCACTTAGGTTTTCCAGTATTCCTCTGCTGCTGGATTTAGTATCACATTACAGGAAGCCTGACTAGGCAAACCTTGGCAAGATCTAATGGTCTCATACTCGTTGCTGCTCTGTTTTACACACTGATGTGCAGATGCTGATCTGTTTTGCAGAAAGCATAGACTGCCTCTGCATCTTTTGCTATTCAGAAAGAACAAAGTTTCGGAGCCCCATGTCCCAGAAGACCCATGAGGATGAAGCTTTGGACCATATTTTGTCTCTTCAACCCAAGAGTATGTTCAGGAGGAACTGTTCAAAGGATAACATATTTTTATTGTGCTGGTTAGGCTTTTAATACTACAGGAAATCTGAGGGGTGCAGCTATGTGTCTCTGTGTGGTTAACTCCTGAAGTATTTAATTAATTGAAATATTATATTTCACACTTAGTGAAAAAAACACAAAAAACCAACAAAACAACCAAATTAACAAGCAAACAAAAAAAAAGGTAAAAAGAAAATCACAAATCTCTAATACCTGTAACATAAAACAGAGGATCCTCTCCTTTCTTTCCTACATGAAAATCTATGTAATTTTATCATGACCATCCTCTATTTGCTTTTCCTTCTACACAGATGTGTTAGTCTACAGCACCTATTTAGCAATATCCTGTTTGGGTCTACATGTCCAGCAAAATCTTGCAAGTACTCCTTGGCATCTTAATTGCATTTCCAAATAACTTGTTTTTCAAGTTCTCCACCTGCTGCTTCATCACAGCACACAGGAGCACACTCACTGTTTGCCCACGAGACCCATGTAGGATCTCATTTCCTTGGATGAGTTAAATCAGGACTCAAGTGTAGTTAAAGCAGAATGAACCAAGGCAAAGACAGAAAAGGCACTGAAAGTTTTCTTCCCAGATGAAAACAAGGAAAAAGAAATGCATGCGATTTATTGAGCATGAAATCTTCAGATGAAGAGGATCAGATTTTGCAAATTCTCATCCTCCATCATGAGTGCTGGGTTAGAGAAGGGCTGAGTACACAGGGGTATTGCTCAAACCTGAGCAGTGGCTCTTGTGTAAGCAATGGGCTGTGGAAAAGAGGTGTGCTGGCATCAAGACAAGCACTGCTCAGAAAAGCTGGGAACCAGAACTCCTGCAGCTACCAACAATCATTCTTACACTGCTTACCCAAAACCAGCGCTCCTAAACGCTTCTGTGTCAGAAAAGGGTACTTGGTATTGCTGCTGAATGGGAGAATGAGGAAGTGTGAAAGATGAGTCACCAAACCACAGAGAGAGAAAATGTAGTGAGAGCAACCACAGCACCCTCGCTGCCCCTGTGCCCCTTCCACAGCACCCAGTGCAGGTCCCTGCAGCCCTGGCCTCCACGAAGAGCTAAATTAGCTCATTAGTGTGGATAATGGTTAGGGATATTTATTCCAGCTGCCCCAGATGTGTCCACATGTCCAACTTATCTAACCAGCCTGTAATACTAGTAATCACATTCATCCTGATCTTACACATGTGACTTCAGGGCTTGAAGACCTAAGCTCCACCTCAAAGGATTCAGGTGGCCAAATGCCTTCTGAAGATAATGGAGTAACCTGGCTGATGTCTGTGGTGAGAATTCAGGCAGGAATCCTGGCATTGCTGTCTCACAGAGCTGCTCTCTCCAGGTCTGGTATCCAAATCATTAAAATACCCTCCTTAAATGATGGGTTGGGGCAGATTGAAAGCAAAATCACCCTGACAGCTGGGCATAATGAGCCCAGGCACAGATTAACACAGAAACAAAATATTGAGCCATAATTATGAGCAAGGATGGAAGACAGGACCATGCTGATGAATTCTGACTGAAACCTATTTCTTATGTCAGACAAAAAAACCCCCAAAACAACGAAATTAAATACAAAATGTAAACCAACTACAGTTTGTTACTGCTAACTCTACTAAATGTAAAACGTGTGGAAAGCAAAAGGCGAAAATCAATGGTGTCAGAAGGACAGCAATAACTTGCTTTTAAATCTCATTGCATCTGTGTGACCTCCTCTTCACCTGAATTTGAACCTGTGCTTGCTCTTAATGGCACCTATCTTGTGTCAAACTAAAGATTTCCCCCAGTAAATGCACGCGAAGAGAAGACATGAAAAAGAAAGTTACTGTGGGGAGAGTCATGCTGATGAGGGTAACTGTAAGAATCAAATAAGAACTTGGCCTTGTGGAAAAGCGATATTTTCATTGTTCTGAGAGGGTTTCACAAATAACTTGGCATACACTTTGAAAATGTCCTTGATGGTGCCTTTCAGCCAACGAGAAAGCTGAGCTCATGTTACAGCATCAGATATGCCCAGCAACTGGTGTGGAGGAAGCATTGATGCCCACAAATCTCCTGTGTGAAATCAAACACAGACAATTACCTCGGGTATGAGCCACGGTGGTGTAACAGGCTTCAGCCAGCAGCCTGTCCAGCTGCTCCTTGGCACAGATCCTGAACAGACCTTGCAGTTGGTCCTAAATCTTCAGCTACTTCCCAGCCAGGAGCTGTAGTGATTGCATTAAGCATTCACAGAGCTGCTGACAGCTGCCCTTTTCCTGGACACATGGGTAGCTCAGCCAAATTGCCATTGACAGGCTCTCTCCCAGGCTTTTCCAGCAAACCAGCATGAGGGGAGGGGGGGTAGAGTCCTGGAGAAGGAGAACATCCCAGATAAGTGCCATTAGAAACAGAGATGAATTAGCTGAAGAGATTTATGCCCCTGTCCTAATCGAAGAGAGAGGAGCACCCAAATAAACCAGCTCTGCCCAGCCCAGGCAATTTTGTTGCATAAATGCATATCTGTAAATCCCTGTTAAAGACCTCTGGTGTCCCTTGAAGAGTTTTAGAATGGCCAGAATTCAAACATTTTACCTATCCACTCCTTTTACCTACCCTTCTGCATACCCTGTTCTTGACAAGGCCTGCTGTTAAATCCCCACTCATTTCTTTTTCTGCCATCCTTCTCAACACACAATTTTTACATGTTTACCTGTGATTCCCTTCCCCTGCCTTTGATACCCTTCATGTCCAAGCTGCTCCAGAGATGGACCAGAACCCTGTGTACATAACAGAGTGGATAATGGATGACTACACTCTCCTGCTCCCTGGTTTGTGCTCCTTCCAAAGCAGATAATCTCTGCATGCTGCAAACAGCATTGCCAGACTGTTTTAAGCATTTAAGCTGATGAAGCAAAGATTAGCATCTCAGAAGTCTATTAACAAACTTAGGAGGGTTGTTTTTCTACCCTGTTTGTGTATTTATGTATAATTAATGAAGTCCAAGGCTTGCAGTACATGCCTCTATCACTCCTGTATCACTCTTGTGTACAGCAGTGTAGAAATTATTGTTTTTAAACATAATTGCTATTATTGGTCCTGGTTGTATCTTAAGAAGCTAACAGTGAAAAGGAAGAGCTTTCTGCTCTTTTCAGAAATTAAGCCCCAGTACCACTCTTAGCACAGGGCTGAGCTCAGCCTTTTTCTATCTTTTTTACCTGCCTGAAATCTACGTTCCCCTCTCAAACTGCTTTGCCTTCTGTAGGGTTGAGGAATCAGGGGAAAACAATAGGATTACTCTGAGATAACAATGAAAAATGCTGGGTACAAGGAGGTCTGGGAATCCTTGCTTGCCTTAGCTCAGTCTTTATGTTGGAATCAGTAGGGGGTGAAGCTCTGGGGACACTGGTCCAAAGGAGCCAGAAAATGCAAGAATAACTCACACACTGCTTCATTTCTCAGAAAAAATATTAGCATTCTTCCTGCTCCTCCTCCAGAAACAGCAATTTCGGATCTCTGAGATAAACCCAACTGTTCTCTGTTGTTCTTCCTCTCTTAATCAAGCTCTGCTCCCACAGCAGCTCCCCCGCTGCAGCACCTGCCACAGTTCACAGGGCTTTGGGGAGCTTTCCAGCTTCCTCCTCCTCCTCTTCCTCCTCCTCCTCCTCCTCCTCCTCCTCCTCACCCTCCTCACCCTCCTCACCTTCTGACTGCCCCCTCAGCCCCACTCCCAGGCATGATGAGCCTTCCTGGTCCCTTGTTTTCTACCATTTTGGTGGACTGTCTGCCATAACCTGCTCCAATTTTCCTTTTTAAATTCTTTCTATTCCCACAGATCTTTTCACTCCTCTCAGAGGAGGGAAAGCTCTGGCAGGTTGATTTTTCAGAGCAGCTGCTTGTTGATAAATAATGATGCAATATTTAGTGGGCATTAACTGATTGCAGGGGAAAGCAAGCCTGTGGTGACCTGCAGAAAAACAAGGCAGGGATCATCCTTTCAAGCCTCAGCAAAGGAGTTTTGTTGGATGATTAGCTCACAACAACATCTGCAGTGGAAACAGTTAATAGTTGTATTAAAAAAAAAAAACAACCATGAACATAAGACTAAGAGCATGTAAAAATATCTGTTCTTAATGTTGCTACGGAGACCTTTACTGTAGCCACTGTACGTGATGTGCATTGATCATATTCCTCACAGGTAACATTTCTCTCTCAGACTACTAGAACCTGACAATACTCCCACTTGTACAAGGTGGTGGGAGTACTCAGGCTGTGGAACTAAACAGCACTTGAGAGGAGCTTTACTCAGTTTTTCAACCCTTAAAAATTTGTAGATGTACAGTTCCAGCACTCCATTAACAGTTTTTTGCCTTTGCAGATATCCCTTGTTTAATACATTTTTGCCTTTTTTAAAGCAGAAGGGCTTAGGATCAGTGCTTAGGATCATTGTAATTGGGGTGATAAATGCAGCAATCCTATTATAAAAATAAGAGTTATCATTCATATGGCTGGCAGTGCATGCATTTGGAGCTCTCTCAGTAAAATCTGAGTAGTTTCAACACATGGCATTCAAATAAAAACTGCATTGACTGCATTAAAGATTTTATTTGTCTTTGAGCTGAGCTGATCAGGTCACAGTACCAATGGCAGAAAATGTATTGCTGGTACTCATGTAGTTACATGGGCTGCTCTTTTCAAAAGATTTGAGAAAATGTTGCTGATCAAAAGCAGTTAAGTCAAAATCCTGGCAAAAAAACCTCCAAGCTTTTATTACCATATTCTAAGCTTTACCCATTCCAATAAAAATAACATTATTTGGAAATACAGCCCTCACTGAACTTCAGTTTCACTTTTTAAATGACAGTTTTCATCTTCCTGGCTTTTTTTTTTTTAATTTTAATGTTGATTTGGATTAAATAACCTTGCGCGGATGACAAATTTTAGCAGAAATTATTCAGGAACCCAAGCTTCTTTAAGGCTTATTTCAGAGAAGTTTTAAATTTCATACTGAAAATATTTGCTTCAGTTTTTCCATTTGTTAGAAGTAGAGCTCAATAAGTAAATTCAAATAGAAATGTATAGGCTGCATTTCAGGCAGCTGTGGTTTTAGAGACAAGCTTCTTAAATTAGTGCAATAACTGAAAAGTTGTAGGCTGGTAGTGGGAGGAAATGCCAATCTGCTGTGATGCTGAGGACAACAAACAGGTTCCTCACTTGTTTTAGCCTGCAGACTGGAATTGCACCTTCTCACTCAGTTCAGCATCCTCAGCATCACTGAGTGCCCAGGAAAAGAGTGGAAATCGAACAGATCCAGAGCTGCACAAACATCCACGAGCTTTGCCTTCTGGCCTAATGAAGCTACAGGAGTACAGTTTGTCCAAAAAAGGGAAAATTGTTCTTCAGTTAAGAGGGATTTGGAATTTTTGGAAGTTGGGAAGTGGACATGAAGATCCTTGTTTTAAATTGCATTTCTGTCAGAGATTTCCACGTATTTTTACTGATAATCCAAATTTCAGAAAAACCTCCCCAGTCTGCTGATTTTCCTTACTATTTTTCTTCCTTATCGTTGTTACTTCCTTCGTGTAGCTGATTCACTTAGCCCATTCCTCTGCAATGTCTTATGCACAAAAAAAAGTGTTTAAAAAAATGTTAAAAACTTATGGCCTAGACTCTGTGACAAAGGATAAGGCCAGATCTCACTGTTACTGCAGAGATAATACAGTTTTCCAACTTGCAGAACATTTGTGACATTATGAATTGCTTCTGTCCTCTCAAACATGTCACTTCTTGAGTGTGAAACTTGAGGTTGTGTTTCTGGGTGAATTTAAATTTGGCCAATGTTTGTCTTGCTCTGAACAGTAGCAGTGCAGACAGAGTAGTATGAAACCAGACTATTAAATAAAGTCTAAAGGGAGAAAGGCAGGAACTGTAATGTTGTGCTTTCTCAGCTGAAATGTGTTAGTAATGGTATTTACAGAGATCTCAATAATATAGCTATTTGTCTTACATAGTTAAACAAAGTAACTCATGTTATTACAAATATGTAGCCCAAATTGATATGTGTATGTATTAAAATACAATCATATGTACATATATTAGAATTATAGTTCAGATATGGTTGCAATGTTCATTATTGGTCATTAAACATGGCCTTTGGGACGTCTTCTGAGAAAATCTACTTGAGTTTGTGCAGAAATATGTTGTGAAGGGAATAAAACTACATATGTATGGATTGGCCTTGGGAGCCCATGTGCATATTTTCATTCTCTGAATAAAGAAGCATCAATAGAGGCAGGGGAAGACTGTTGTGAAAATCTGTTAGTAGGAAGAAACAGAAATAAGAATATGTAAACAAATGTTTCCATTTACCCTTTCTGAGCTCCTCACCAGTACAGAAGGTATTTTTTCCCCCAAATTCATTTACATCAAAAAGCCTGGTCTAGATTTGGGTGCTTGGAACAAGTTATATTCATTTTAGTTTAAACTTCTGGATTGAGGAGAGGAAGGGCTGACCAAACAGGAGGGGAGGTGGAAGGATCTCTTTAGGCATTAGTGACCAGTTCAGCTCCATAAACACATTTACAGATGCTGAGATGGACAGCTTTATGTACAGCCCTGAGAAGGTGCCTCAGAAGTCCCAGGAACTTCAGGGGGACAGGATACAGTCATGCCTGCCCACTGCACTTCCACCAAACACACCCTCCCCATAAAGTACATGAGCTGATCAGTAATTTCCTTTTTTTTTTTTTCGTTTTAATGGCTTGAGAGCTCATATGAAACTTAGCAGCAGAGACGCTAAGGTGAAGAATGGAGAAATCCCAGAATCCTCCTTTTCCAAGAAAACTTCAAAATGAGCTAAAATTTCTGAGATACTCCCTCCAACTTGGAGGACTGGAGCAGGTTCCCTCAAATCTGCTGTTCCCTTACTTTGCTTCTCTTTCCAGCCAAGCCAGCGTCAGGATCCACAGGGGCGTGAGCAGCTACAGGAATCCAGGACCTGCCAGAGCATGTCCCCCATCCCAGGGCTGGAGCTGCTGGGATTGGATTACTGAGTCTTTGCACAAGTCATCGCTCTCCCGAGACCAGGACATGAACTCGGGCTGGGATTGTGGCAGTGCCAGGTGGTTCTTTCCCACTGGCCCTGGTGCAGCCCTTTGCCCTCCCTGCTGCAGGACACAGCGGCTGATAAAGGGTCACACACAGAGACTGATAAAGGGTCGGACACAGAGGCTGATAAAGGGATAAAGAGCCAGATACGGAGGCTGATGAAGGGTTGGACACGGGCTGATACAGAGTAGGACATATAGGCTAATAAAGAGATGGACGTAGAGGCTGATTAAGAGATGGACACAGAGGCTGATGAAGGTCAGACATAGGGGCTGATGAAGGTCAGACATAGAAGCTGATGAAGGTCAGACACAGAGGCTGATGAAGGTCAGACACAGAGGCTGATGAAGGTCAGACATAGGGGCTGATGAAGGTCAGACACAGAGGTTGATGAAGGGTCAGACACAGAGGCTGATGAAGGTCAGACATAGAGGCTAATGAAGGTCAGACATAGAGGCTGATGAAGGTCAGACATAGGGGCTGATGAAGGTCAGACACAGAAGCTGATGAAGGGTCAGACACAGAAGCTGATGAAGGGTCGGACATAGAGGCTGATGAAGGTCAGACATAGAGGCTGATG
>VWZP01006534.1:60500-131529 GCA_013396995.1 Dicaeum eximium | reverse complement strand
CCCCAAGCAGCCGCCGCCGCCGCCGCCGCAGCAGCCGGAGCCCCCTGCAGCCCCCTCCTCCCGCGAGGAGACGTGCCACTTCCTCAATGCCATCTTCCTCTTCCTCTTCAGGGAGCTCAGGGACACTGCCCTGGTCAGGGACTGGGTCATCAAGAAGATCAAGGTGGAGTTCGAGGAGCTGCTGCAGGCCAAGATGACAGGGAAGGTGCTGGAGGGGCTCAGCCTCAGGGAGGTCTCTCTCGGCGATGTCCTGCCTGTCTTCAAGTCCGTGAAGCTCATCCGGCCGGTGGCCTGCAATGAGGAGGGCTGTCCCGAGGAGCTGGGCTTTGAGGTAGAGCTGGAGTACAATGGTGGCTTCCACCTGGCCATCGATGCCGACCTGGTGTTCGGCAAGTCCGCCTACCTCTTCGTGAAGATCTCGCGGGTGATGGGCAGGCTGAAGCTGGTCTTCACCCGCCTGCCCTTCACGCACTGGTTCTTCTCTTTTATGGACGACCCCGTGATACTGTTTGAGGTGAAGTCTCAGTTTGAAGGGAGGCCCATGCCTCAGCTCACTTCCATCATAGTGAACCAGTTCAAGAAAGTAATTAAGCGCAAGCACACCTTACCCAATTATAAAATCAGGTGAGTTGTCCTGCGTCCTCAGCGTTGCTTTGGGTGGTGTGCAGCGGAATTGCTGTTTTGCTCTTGATGGGGGTTTAGGATGGTACATTGCTCGTCTGCTGGCAGAAGCTTTCCATGAAAGGAAGGATCATTTTCCATTTATAACAGGTGAAGAAGCCGTTGCACAGTGAGGTTGTTACATGCCCTCACCTGGGTGTAATTGTGGCAGAATGAACATGTATGAAGAGTTTGGGGGTCTTGTCAGGTGTGTGGCAATAGGACCATGATATCCCTCTTTGGAAGAGGCAGGAGGATGGCTCCATGGACAGTGTGTGCATTTGGGGTGTCCTCCCAAGCTTCTGCCACTGGTGAGCCACCTGTGGCTGATGCTTACCTCTAGAGGTGAGGTGATTATTACCTAATATAAGGAAGGGTAGAATTCATTGTCTAAGGAATGTTATTGAGATCCCATGATATAGGCGGTCTGCTTCTTTTCTGGCCTGCTTAATTCCCTCAGTAATTTTGGGGGAAGTCTGAAAGTTGATAAGAGGAACTGTCACCACTGCTGTGGTAAGTAAAACTTCGTGGGACCTTTTGGGTTTGTTTTCTTTTTTTTTTTTCTTTTTGTATTATAGTATGTTTTCTTTTACAAGTGCACACACTGCAGCACAGACTGTGTTATACAGTGAATATAATGAAACGTGCACTGATACTTCTGTAGCAGAAGTGGCAAGAGGCATATTTGCTTTGTTCCTATCCTCTGATACTGATATTGAATGTCTTACCGCTGCTCAGGTACTGTTTCCTTTCTGATGTGCCTTACCACTGTTGGAATACCATGCTTCCTTTCTCTTTTGTTTGTTCTTTGTAGCTTTTGTTATGTGTTAAGTGAGGATTTTAGGTTTGTTTACAACATTGTAGTTGTTTTGGTTCGCCAGTTTGAGATTTCCCAGCCAGTGCACCGACTAGTGTGGGGGGTTCAGTGCTGGCCAATCACCAGAACACTCACCAGAATCTACTTACTCATTTCCTGCTGTGAGATGGGATTAGGAGAAAGGCAAAACAGGCTCAAAACTTTAAAAGAGTGTAAAGAAAAATGTATTAACAGTAACTAAAAGAGAGTAATAAGAATCAGAACAAAACCTTCAGAACACTTCTCCCCCTACAACCTTTTCTTTCCCACTGACAATGTACAGAGGCAAAACCTAAAATTTTCAGTCAATATACCACCTCTAGAATAGCCTTTCTGCAGGTCACTTAGGGAGGGAAGTCCCTCTTGTAAATGTTATGGAGACTTCTCCACAAGAAAACAGTTCTCTCGTGGCTCTCAATTTCCACAAATAGCAGGTACCTGGAAAAATCTGCAATCACAATGTCCCTCCCATTTTTTCACAGTTTTTCCTGCAACTGTGTCTGTGGGCCATGTCAGTTTATGGGGTACTAGTTTAAAGATGAGCTGTTCAAGAGCAAAGGTTCTCTTGATCTATCTTTGGAATCATCTTCATCTCTGAGAACAGAGGTCATCTTTTTTTCTCCCTAAGTTTCTTGCGATTCTCCTCTGTCTTACCTTCTGATTTCTGCATGTGTGTTTCCAAATTCTGGCCTGTGTTGGGCCATGCACGGCACCTGCACATGCTCGGAGCTTCCTGGCCACATCAAGCACGGTCTCCTCCTGCCATCCTGCTTCATCATTGCTAAAGCAGAAGCCTGTTCTTGTGGCCCAAGAAAAGTTTTTGCCACATCACGGATGTACATTGTACCAAGTCTGGATTTACAGTGTCTAGGTAATCTGAGAAGACAATCTCTGCCACTGCCGTTTCTCTCAGGTGTTGAATCCTTTTTTCTGTGGTCTTCCACTGGGTTTGCTGCATACAGGGATCATCTGCACACAGATATCTTTGTGCTACACTTTCCAGGAGTGCCCAGAGGCTGCGAGGGTTAGCCCCCCTGATCATTCCTTGGTAGATAACGGGATCATGTGACAGGGATCCCAAATGCCTCGCTTCAGTGCCATTCAGAACTGTAGCCTTGCCTGCAGCATCCCAAAGATGGACTAAACAGCTAATTAGAGATTCATCAGGTCTTCAAGTGTAATCTTTTCTTAGGCCACAAAGGTCCTTCAGGGAATAGGAATAAATAGTGACTTCTGATCTTGTGTCAGTTGCTGGAGCTGGCCTTGAGAGTCCTTCCCCTGGATCATCATCATCATCATCCACTGGCCGATGGGTTTTAAATGTGTTTTCTGCCTCTTGTGGTAGGAGCAACAGCCACTGGTTGAGGCCCACTGTCTGGTTTAGCTGCTGGCTTAGGTTCACTGTTTGGTTTAGCTACAGGCTTAGGCTCAATGTCTGGTTTAGTTACAGCCTGAGTAGCTGGGGGGGTTGGCTGCAGCCTGAGAGACTGGGGTAGTTGCTGATTTATCTCCCTGCCCCCCTGCCTCTCTCTGCTGCCTTACAGTATCTAGCAGTGTGTGATAAGCATAGGCCAGGGCCCAGCTTAGTGCAATGATCTTTTTCTCCTTAGAGTTGTTTTGGCAGTTCTCTTCCAGATATTTCCCCACCTCATCTGGGTTCTGAATTTGTTCATGTGAAAATTCCCAGGCTAGGGAAACAGAAAATTCTTTCAGGGTTCAACCCATTCTCTCCCATTCTCCACACGACTCAGAATTTTCCATGCCTGGGTCTACTTCTGGGTCAGGGGTCTCATCAGCTCCTCTGGACACACCAGCCCTCACTCTGGACAAGCTGCAGACCATATAAAGGAAGCTTACCAGATCAAATACCAGGAGGGTGGTATCCTTGGCACTCAAGGGAAACTGAACATTCTCAGAAAGTGACTTGACAGATTCAAAGAAGAGGAAGGAAAGGAAAGGCTGAAAAGCCTCGTCCCCTGCTCCTCCTCTAACAAACTGGGTGCACAATAAGCCTTTTCTGCAATAAGCCTTTTCCCTGAAATTCATGAGAGATGAGTAACTGAAAATGCCTGTTTGAATTTTGAAGTGTAATTAGCTTTGTAGTGGTGTAATTTTTGAAGCCTTTTCAGGTGGTTCCCCTGCAGTTGAATTTTTAAGTGCTCTCATGAAAGTGGATTTTTAAAATATCCAAGATTTGGATGGCCTTGACAGGGCAATAAGTAGTTTTTTTGAGTAATGTAGTGGTTCTTTCAAATTTTGAGATACTGAATTGCTCTCCAGAAGAGCAATCCCTGGACAGCAGGGAAGCTGTCACGACATGTTTGCTTCCATTCTCTTACTGTTTTGGAAAGAGTGAAGCTGTAAACTGTGGAGAGGAGCCTGAAGGAGAGGTTGGGATAGCACAGTGGTGGTGCAGAGTCAGCACTCTCAGCACTCCTAGAAAAAACAAATGAACTTTGCACTCCCTAGACAAGTTTTTAGGGTCCCTGTGCAACCTGTGATGATGTGCTCCTCCCCTTCAGCAGATGGAGACAAACATTTTCACTTTGCCTCTGAGAGATGCATGTGGACAGTGAGGTGTTCTCTTCATTTAGTTGGAGATAGTAAATTTTCCACATGTCTATCAAACTTTCTGCCACCATAAAGAATGAATGAGGCATGGGCCTCATGGAGTGTGAGGGACTTGAAGGGCAAATAAGGAAAGAAGCAGAGCCCGAGACAGAAATGAGAAGTGTGATGATAGAAAGTAACTGACACTAAGAATGATAGATGGAGCATAAATAATTATAAAACTAAGAAGAATTAATTGTTAACTTAAAATGTTGTCTTTGGTTAAAGGAGTTGGGACTCTGTGAATGCATCAGAGGAAGATGCAGAATATCACAGCTGATTTTCACACTAGATAGTGGCTGGTGACCTGCTGTGTTCAGTGAAAGTGTCCAACTCTGATCTGGTGCTTTTGACCTTTACATTTTATGCTGAGCACTGAACGTGTCATTCCAACCCCCGTGTTGTGAAGGGGGCACTAAGGCAGGACACAAAGCTCAATGCACATTAATGGGATTGTCCTAAGGAAGGAAGCTTGGATCATTGGTGTTCCAGGTGTCCATAACATGGCGTTTGAAGCTTCAGGTGGGAACCTTGAGCTGTCCACAGGGGCCCAAGGTTTTGTGGAACACAGACTAAAACTACAAATTCTTCCCCAGTGTGTCCAAGCTGAGTTTAGGCAGGTGAATCCCCAAGCTTGATAACAGCTGAGTAGTACCAATACTCTTAGGTGGTGCCAGAGCTGAGACTTCAGGTGTTACTGAAAGCTGGTTTGGAAAATCGAGTCCCTTGCTGATAAGGTGCAAAAGTGGGACTTCAAACAGAATTTTAAGATTACATAGGATTTGGGATTATGATATGCTAATAGATACTTTAGCAAAGAATATATAGGAGAAAGTCAGGAGTTTCACCTGAAACTTAATAATCTCTTACCTTACTTAGGCTTAGAAGTTTCTCATCTATGTGGAATGTGATTATTCTCACCCAATTTTTTTCTATTGCCTACGTGTCCTTAAGTACATATAAGTACTTCAGTAGTATTTGCTTCCCTGTGTAGTTCAAAACCTTTTTGATGTCTCCCTACTCTTGCTCAAGTAACTTTTATTTTAAAACTTTGAATAGCAGTGGTTACAATGTTTTAAACAGAAGTACTTGAGTGTGAGGAATTCTCTCTTCACCTGGTTAAAAGGGGCACTTTGCTACTCTGTTGGCTTCCACATTGAAGCCCACAAAAGAGTTTGATCTTGTTTCGAGGTGTTAATCAGCATATAAAAATTGCCATTTTCTTTGTCTTTTGTATTTGGCAACTTCTAGAGGTTATTACTGGGTGGTGAATGGCATATGAAGAGAACTTTGCCAGTAGTTGATTTTGAACATCTTGTAACTGTGTTACAGATCCTGGCCTCCTCTGTTATTTAGTTACAAAATATTGTGTTTAAGAAAATGTATATTCATATGTGTACTGTCTGTTGCTACAGCCAAATTACTACTACACAAGTACCTTTTATTTTTTTCAGCTAGGTATTACATTTATGCAGCACAGCAGTGATGAATAAGATAATATTTTGTATCATCCATTTCTACATTTGTGTGATCTGCATAACTGTACCTTGAAAGTAGGAAAAGGCATCTTGCATTCCTGCTGCACTCCTAAGAGTCTATAGGGAAAGGCAGTGTAGCCTAGTAAGTGCATTTAAAGTTTGTCTAGCATTTTATACACATTTTTCTCCATAAAAGCAATTGTCTACTAATTGAAAAAGAAGGGTTGTGCTTTATGTCTAAACTAATAAGTAGTAATTTGTATTTTACTTTAATAGCATGTAATCACTTTTCTCTGTCTCTTTAATAAATGTATTTGTATCTGGCAAAACACCCTGTTTTGTAGCTGCTCTGCCTTTGAATGGGAATTGCTATCTTGTGTAGTAGAATTTGAGCAAATCCCTGGATGTAAGGCTGTTGGTAAAATCCAGTGAATGTAGGCTAGATTTTTTTTTTTTGCCATCATTGATAAAGGATTTATGCAATTCTATTGATAATAGCAATAGTTAAATTTTTGTATTTAAAATTAATGTATTTGTTGCTTTATAACAGAAATGCAAACAGCTTTTCTGCAAACATTTTGGTATGTCAGAGCAGTGTCTTGTTCAAATATGGGGAATATCTAATACAACCTTGTTTTCATGTAGGTTTCTTTCAATAGACCAGGGCAGTGAAGGCTGTCAGCACAAAGTGGAGTTTATCTTGTGACCTGAGTCCAGCCTTTGGTTTTTCATTGTATACATTCAAACAGTTCTTTAATGCTATAGAAACTGTTCACGTTGGTTTTAACTTTATCATGTCCTTTTAATAGTGGCTATTAAAGTGGCTAATAGGATTTAGAGGCACAGAGTAAGGACTATTTCAGGTCTGTCTCCTTGCTTGATGGTGCACTTGCAGTAGTTGTGTGTTCACCTGTATTAGCTCTCTAATGAGCTCTACCTTGCTCATTAACCTTTTATTAAGTTGCTTATGGTGACAGCCTTGCTGTGCCCCCCTCACCTCAGGCTTATCAGTACACTGATTATGCTGTGTCCAGCCTGTTCTTAATAGTTAGGTGTATTTTTGCTCTTTTGTACAGTTCCTGATCTTGTTTTTAGATTTTGGAGAGGTTTGGGTTCCTTCTAGGCAATAAAAATACACTTTGCCATAATGAAGATACAAAGCTTGTAGTGTATATGTAAAGTTCTTCTGCCAGAATTTAACTTCCTGGTGTTTCTTAAGCGGTGGTGTAAAAAAACCTGACAGGTGCCTTTTTATTTTTCTTAAACATCTCACAAGTTCATCCATTCAGGTTCTAAGCAGACCAGGTGTTGCCTAAGCAGTGGCTCAGTTCTGTGTATTTTAGGAACACTTTGTTTTTTAGTTTGTTACATTAAAAAACCCAAATATTTTATATTGATACTAGCCTGCTTTGAGAAACTTTGTTTTATTTTAATGCATGCTACCACAAAGGGGAATAACTTTTTCTTTCTAATTATTCTCACAAAGCATTGCTTCTACCAGTTCTGTATTGGGTGTTTAGGTGACTTCCTCTGGCTGCTTCCAACATGAAATATCCTTAGAACTGATCATTTGCAATATATTTAGTCATGTTAAATAGTTTTAGGCTTTATTTGGAAGCTGGGGCTATATTGAATTTCTCTGGGAAGAACAATTGGACAAGCCTATTTTTATTTACCATTAAAAAATGCAATTTGAGAGTTACAAGTAGTTTCCTATTTTTGGCAAAACTTAAGCCTAAAAGTAATATAAATAGCTATTGATTTGAAATGTGTTCTACAATAGAAATTACATCATAATGAGGAAATGGAGGTATTGGAAAAAGTATAAAATTTTTAAAAGTGTGTATTACTCATATGATGAGGCAGGAGTACCAGAAATAATCAGATTTTGGGACTGTGATCATGTCTTTGCTTCAGAGACCTTTCTCTGTAGCTGCTGCAAAGGGAGGGCTTTTCTTTTTGAGTGGATTTCTACCGTAGTTGATATGAATCTCTCACTAGTTAAATCTGTAAGACACTCCTGTTTGAAGTTCTCATTCCTACTGCTGCTGAAAGAAAAGAAGGGTGGTTTGTTTGTTGGTTCTATTTATTGGACTTTTTAACACCATGCCTATTCTAGGTACAAAATTCATCCACTGTATAAAAAAAAAGGCTTAAGGATCTGAGCCCTTTCCTGCTCTGCAAAAATTGATGGTAAAGCAGCACTGTGATTTTCAGACTGTCCCAGAAATACTGCCCTGAATGATGCCAGCACAAACTATTTTGCTAATGGCAAAGTGGTGATAATTTCACTCAGTACATCTGTCTGTAGTCAGTAGTTTCATGCTTGGAAGATTATCTTATAGTGCATGGACAAGCAATTTTTCTGAGTCTTACAGGAATTGGATAAATGGATCTGTAGTCAACCTGACACACAATGGACACAACCAAACCTCAGAACAGCAAATATTTTCTTTTTTTTTTTTTTTCCCAAGGGTGCTACATGTAGAAGGAAGCTTTTTACTGTTTTATTTTGGGAGTGCTCCACCTCAGGCCTAATACATAATACATACATAATTTCTGGAGGGTCACTAAGTACAAGTTTCTTCAGATTGTATGAAGTTATATGGTACAATATCTGTGTGTAAATCTTATGTAGCTGGCAAGTTCAAATCCATTGATTCGAAGGGTTTTGAAACATTTTTAGTCATCTTCCCCAGCTCCAGCACTTCATGAGTTTTCACACTGGAAAGATGGAATTCTGGGAGAATGCCAGTTTGAAACTTGTTCATGGTAAAGTCAGATTTAATGAGGGACCAGCTACATACCAGACATTTCCCAGCATACAGGTGGCATTCTTCTCAGCTTAGGAGTGAGCCTTTTCCTGTGGTTAGTCAACAAATGTTTCATTTTCTATTCTTACCTACAAGGGTGAGGAGCTAACACATCACTGACTTCAGCTGGATTAGTGAAAACATTGGCAGACCAGAGGTATGGGGCAAAGAGAAAATCTCAGTTGGAGGGAGAGATGAAGATACAGGAAAAAGGAATAAGTTTTGGTCATTACTATCTGCCTTTGTTGCAGATAGAAATCCAATAGGCATAATTGGTCTGACATGAAAATAGGACCTCCTTCAACTTTTCTTCCTTGCAATAGTATATAAAACACTGTACAATAACAATGTAAAGAAAAATACCTAATTTAATCCTTTGCTGGTTTGTATTAGAAGTTACTTGATCTTAGTCCTGCAATGAACTTCTTTGTGGGTAGTGAATAAAGACTCTTAAAAATCTGTTAAGATTTATTTAGTACTTGATGGTGTTTTGCATGTACCAGCACTGAGACCACATTTCTGTTCATCTGGACTCTGATTTTGAACTGATCATGCTGCTCAGTGAACACAAATATGGATCTTTTTATTCCGTTGTCCTAATCCATGTTGCTTTCAATGCATTTAAACAAAATATGAAATAAGCAGTACTGGTGTTTATTTTTTAAAGGTAACTTATTTCAAAATATAGATCATATAGGAGTTAATCACTTTACTGAGCTGTAGGCACCTAAGAAATGTTTGGATTTGGTTCTGAGCATGTCTGCTGGAGCAGGGAGGTGTGTTCAGGCTCTGGAACTGGGCTATTCTGAGCCACCTTCTACAGGCTGTATTATGATTTTTAGACTCCACAGAGGTAGATAGCCATAGATAGTATGACTAATGTTCCCCACTTGTCACATGGAACTGAATACTGGGTTTTCCTGAAGGAGATTAATTCGAGGAAAAAGCCACAGAATTTACCAGTGAAGATGTGTAGCTAATACAGCTCTCAGTTGCTCATTGGATGTAAAAACGTAGGAGGCTTTTTTGTCAAACCTATTTATATATAATTAATGCATGAAACAGTTAATCTTTTATTGGCAAATGGCACTTGATCAGAAAGCTCCTAAAAGGAGCCTGGGTAAGGAGAGGAGTTTTAGTGGGGTAGAGCAGTGCTGTGCTGCTGCAGCTCAGCCTCACTCAAGGCTGGATTCACTGCTGGAGCCAGTCCTTTCATGTTCTGGCTTTCTGTGGGAAACTGCTTATTCTGCATTCCTGCAGAGATGGCCTCAAGTCACCCCATATGCTCCTGTGTTTACAGTTCATGTTCACACTTGTTTGATTTAAAACTGTTTCAACATTTGGGTATTCTTGATATTATTTTTTCTTTAGAGTATAGTAAAAGACTTTCAATGTAACACTTCTTCTAGGATTAATAAACTTTATTTTCTAAACTGAGTATGGAAAGAAATTAGCAACCCACATAGATAGGTTACATTAATAGATCATTTGTGTCACCCCAGTCTGTTAAAATCCCTGAATTGTGGAACTACAAAAAACTTTGTGTGATGATCTCAAACCATCCTCTCATCCAGAGCAAAAGCAATGATCCAATGTGATGATGACGATTCCTACACCTGCCCAAAGCCATTTGGGTACATCTGCTCCCCTAAGCACCCCTCCTTCTGGAAGGACCCCTACCCTTGTGGAGCCCTGCCTGAGTTATTAGGTCCTCTCAGGACTGTTTGCTGTAGGACCAGCTGGAGGCTGGCAGTGTTTTAGACCCATCTGTGGCCAAACACAGCTCTGCAAACTGCCAGGAGATGCTGGGCAATGCGGAGAATAGCAGAAAGAGAGGGCAAAACTTAAATTTGTGAGGTAAAAAAAACATAGAAATTATGTTCAACCCTGAGTTGGGCTCTGGAAAGCTGCTTGGTTTGTTTGTTTTCCCCTGTTAGCTGCTCTGATTCATTTTAGCCTTAAAACTCTTGGGTGCAACTTACCTTCATAACATGTTAATTCTGCTGTTCAGTGCTGCTGGGGTTCAGCAGAATGGCCTGTGAGCAGCAGTGTCCCCAGCCCTCTCCAGTAAAGCTGATTCATGAGGAATTCTACAGCATTGCAGTTCACACATTTTTCAAGGCTTACCAGATGTCATAAAGCTGTGTCTGAAATAGTGTAACAGTGATCAGCAGGTGAGAGTTAATCAGACTGTTACACACGCTCAAAGGCAGTAATTAATTGCCAGATACTACTAGCATAAAATTAAATTAGGATAATCATTTGGGAATTAATTTTTTGCCAGTTTTTTGTTGCTCTGGCTGAAAAACAGGGACACTTTGAGATGTAAATTATTTCTTACTTTCTGTCTTTTAAAAATTATCTGATACCTAATGGAAATCATAACACTTACATACTTTGTTCCTGACTTCCTTAACTGAGACCTAATGCTAAGCAGGATATTTTCCTGCATCAGTGTCAATGGCAACATTGCTATGAAAAATGCTCACTCAGAAGGACATGTGTACAAATACTAACTTTTTTATCAATTTACTTTTTTAATGGCATTAAGTGCAAGATTATGTGGTGTTTGCCAGTGAAATTATGATAGTAATACTGGTAATAACTACTGCCACATATGTAAAATACTTTAAATTATGCTTAAACCCGTGAAAAATATCCTGCCACACAGGTTTTATAGGTAGTATCTTAAAGGAAACCCATTGAGTAGTAAAAATTAAAATGGACTTTATCATTAATGCAGTAAATGGTTTGAACCATTATTAAACCATTATTTCTGTTTGCCTGAGTTCAGATTGGAAGAGTAGAAATGGAAGATCCCAGTCTTGCAGGGACATGGCACCAGGCTTCCTGGTGGTGTTTGGATCACCTCTGAATGATTGTGTAGTTCCTAATTAACCAGGTGAAATAACTCCAGAAACTTCAACAGTTGTGTGGTTTTTTGTTGGTTTTTTGTTGGTTTTTTTTTTTAAAGAATAACAGCATACTTGCTAACAGAACTTGATGCAATATGTTAGAAGAAACAAAACAAGTCTAATGTTTCCAAGCAAAGAGCCCAGTGAATTAGAAAGGGAGGTGGGGTGGGAACAGAAGTGTTAGGCGGTGGTATTGTTCTAAAACAATACTACAAATACTCAGATGGTTTTTTCTTTTCCTCTGTTCCTTTGAATGAAGGACAAATTAGAGAAAGTATCCAAATTGATAATTTGAGCAGCTGCTTCTATCAAATGTAATCACAAGTCCTAAGTGTAACGTGCCATGAGTGATGCAGGATTTGGAAAGTGCAGGAATCCTTCCTGTTAATTAACCTCAGAAACCCTTCCTGTGTTTGACTGTCAACAGTGGTGCCACAGGTCATGTCCAGACTGAGCTTCTGTGTTACTTGATCCTGTTTACAGTATGGGTCTATTAATAAAATACTGTGACTTGCCTGTGGTGTCATCTTTGCTTGGGGGACAGCTGGCAAGTGTCACATGGCCATGGTGTCCCTGGGTCCATTTGTGACCTCCTCAGCACTGCAGTCCTTGAGCTCCCTGCAAACCAGGCCCATAATGACTGCTGCTCACAGCTTCAGGGTCAGCTGTCAGTCATCTCAGCTTTGAAAATGTTACTGCTGAGCCTGAGCTCCCAGGCTGTGACTTGGAGCATCTTCTGTCTTGTCAGAAGTGACTGGATAAATGCGGATTGAGGAGAGGCTTCCGCAGTTCGAGCGTTTTTAAAACTAACTGAAGGAGTGAGGATAAACCTTGGGAAGCTCTTTTGCCTAGAATTCACAGCAGATACAAGTATTTTTTCACTTTTGGTTTACAGCTGTCAGAGACTGCTCTCAGCAGTGAGGCAGTTGTTTTCTGTCTAAGCAGCCTAAGGGATGTCACTTTTTTCACATGAATATAGGCTAGGGGTTAGAGCAGAGGATTAAAACTCTTCAGCTCCGCGAGTGAGTTGTGTTCAGAGCTTAGACTTCTCGTAGAACATCATCTTTTTGCTCTAACCAGGATTGCAGACAGGTGATGTTTGTAGGGACTCGACACTTCCTTATGGAAGAACATTCTGCTGAAGTGAGCAAAAGCTGATGTTTGCCTAGCATCAGTCACTGGGACCAATGTCTAATCCAGCTGCCTGAAGGTAGAGTTTTGGGGAGGCTCGGGTTTTGTTTGCTTTTTTGTGTATGTGCTTTTTATTTTTTGTTTTTTTTTTCCTGCTGCTGTTTTCCTTGAATGCCTAAAAGGGGTTGCTAAACCACGCCTACTTCTCTTTCAGCTCTACGTGAACATAAGCACATTCTGCATTTTCTGTCCCATTTGGAGCAAGGCCAAAACAATTCAGGCTTTTTGGTTAGACAGGGAAATTTTGTCTTCATCCTGTCTGAATTACAACAGGATTTTCATCCCTTAATATGAATCAGCAGAACCCGAAAACTCAGGGATCAAACGGGCATTGACTGCATTGAGTTAACAGAGCTGTTTTAGTATTTTTGGAATTTAGAATTTGGGAAGCTAGTGTTCCTGAAATGCAAAAAAGTAAGCACGTGGTCAAGTTGATCTGCTTTGTGCTGATAAGAAAGAAGTTTTGGTAAGATTTCTTACCTGTGGCTGTTCCAATACAGGCAGTAAAACCATATTGTTAAGACGTGTCATATTTGCAATTTCTGTCATATGAGCAGAAAAAAATCTGTGATCTTTTTTGAAGAAGCTACTAGACTGTTTGCATTTATTCTTTTATTTGTTCTTGTGGAAGTCAAGAACAAACTGAAGTTTGAGAAGTGTCTTTTCTCAAGTGTATGATTCAAGATCTCAGAATTACTGGGAAGAAAGAAGACTATTTTAAGAATCTGGAAATGTGTGAAATTTCTTTGAAGAAAAAAAAAATAGTAAAATTCATGCTTGTTTTTTTCTTTTGAGGTCTTGGTTTAAAAAAAAAGGGACTGTTCATATATTGAGACCTTGTGTGTATGAGCCTCCTACATGTGTGTGGCAGAATGTCCTGTGAGACAGTGGGTGGATTACCAGATCTGATTTGCAGTTTACCATAAAACTTCCTAGAAAATAAACACTGTCGTATTGCAATGTTTTTTCAGGCTGCTTGTAAGTCAGATTTTCATGGCTGTGAGTAAAGCTGAAATTAGTCTTACTCGTTA
Organism: Dicaeum eximium; assembly: GCA_013396995.1. NCBI lineage: Eukaryota > Metazoa > Chordata > Aves > Passeriformes > Dicaeidae > Dicaeum > Dicaeum eximium. Next base: position 117,975 of record VWZP01006534.1, on the reverse strand, counting down.
TAGAAATCTGCTGTAATTTGAATTGTTGAAGTCCCCTGCGTGTGAATCCTGATACAGCTCAGCAGCATTATTCCTTGAGAAATTACTGGAAGCTGGAGAATTGCTTTTGTAAAATCCATAACAAAATCCATAACAAAATCCATAGAGAAACCAGTACTGCTACTTATTTTTTTGTTCAAAATAAGGATAAACCTCATTTTTATATCTTCAGTGTGAAGAAAGATATAAGCTATTTACATTATAATACAGCTAAGTGTAAATGTTAGTTGATAAGCACTTTTAAAATCTTACTAAAGTGATCATGTCCTTTTAGGAGTGGATTGTAGTATTTTAGAATTTTTGTAGAAGTAAAACTTCATCTTAAATTACATGCAGTATAGGAATAGAGGACTGCTTTGTATCTTAAAATATCTGGTCTCAATCATTCTGAAATTTACACACTTTAAAAGTGCCCGACTTGTGTTTCTGTGACTCAGGTGAAAAACACAATCTAAAAATTACTCAATTCTGTTGTGTAGTTAGTAGAACCTTTTGATTAATCCCCAGACTGAAAATAAAGCTACTCTTTTAACAGTATTTTAGATACTAGAATCTTCACATACAGTAGTATTTGCAAAATTGAAATCTACTAAACACAGTCCCTCTTTAGATTATGATAGAATTTTGCTTAATGTTCTAGATGAAAATTAAGACTTGCAATGCATTCAGAGTAGCTTTATGTCAAAGATGCTTGCATTTTTGGTTGATTGATTCTTCTGAGATTCAAAATCTTTTTGCTCTGTATTAGAATTCAAATGTTCAGTTAATGTAACTTAAAAATTCCCAAACCTGAAAACATTTAATCTTTATGTCAATAGAGTAGTGCTGGGATTCATCTCATACAAGTGTTTAATGTGGTCTTAAACTGATACTCAGTAATTTTAAACACCAAATTTTTTTATAAAACCAGAGGATAATTTAAAACTTTTCCTATAACTTATTCTAGAAAAATATTCTCACTTCTTAGCAAAAGATCTAGAAAATCCCACCTCCTTTTGCATTTAGAAGTTAAACCATAAGACTTTCTACTTCTCCAAGTAGGAGATGGAATACTGAGAGCTTTTGATTTTTGTTCCTGTCTCTGTTCAGCTCTGAACAATTTATTGTTAGTTTTTTTTACTGTGATTCTGGGTATTCTTAACTGATGCAATGACCAGACACAGAAGCATATGGTTATCATACCAGATAAATCGATTCTTTTTTTTTTTTTTTTCAGTTCTCAATAGATTTCCTCATACAACGAATAATATTGTTAAGTAGGTACTGAAGGGAGCAGTTAATTTGGGGATTAGGTTAATTAAACAAAGATATAAAAGACTGTCCTCTTTTCTGTTAAAAGTTGGCTAAAAGACCACAAAAGAGTCATCACAGAACAGTGAATTTAAACTAAAGGGAATGTACGTCAGACATCTTTAAAATTAAATCACCAAATCCAGACTTGTTCCAAGTAGATGAGTTCTCTCTCCCAGAACTGCCAGCTGGAAGGGAGAATTCTCCCCATTCAGGGGCTGAAAGCACTCGAAATGAAGGGAAGAAGCTTGATGTGCTTGGGGTTTTTCTGGATCCACTTCTGATGTGGACTTTGAGGGAATGAGTCAGTGAAGAGCAAATGAGGCACTGAAGGGACTCTGAAGCCTGCCATGAACGGAGTGCAGGAGTCCTTCTCGTCAAGGAGACACTGCCTGCAGTGGCTGGAAACGTTTTTGCTGTGCTTTGTGTATGGAAGAGCTTAATATTGTGCTATTTTAGTGTCTACCTTTAATCTATATATTAATTCAGTAACTTTATCTTAATTACTTTCAGTATAATCATCTAATTCCTTGTGTGAAGGAGGAATTTTTGCTGTTTGTATCTTGCAATATTTGTTAAGAAACACCCGCTACACAGCTTCTTTTAATTTAAATTTAAATGTTTCTGTAGGGTTGGGTCTTTTTTTTTTCACTTGCTAAAATGTCATATTAAGTTTAATTGATGGATATTCCTCTTCATATTAATGCTAGGTTTTAGCTAGCACTTTTTTAATAGCGTGCTGTCTGAATTTCAGACCTTTGGACAAATAAGATAAGTTTGTGGAGGGGCTCTGGTAAGTTAAAAACAAGTTGGAAAGACACTATAAGCATTTGATATAAAGCACTTTTAAAGACTTTCTGCAGAGATAGCATCCATGGCTGGCCTGCTGCAGTCCTGCCAAACAGAAGGAGAGGGATGATAGCTCTGTAAGAATGTGCTTTTAAAAGGTGGAGAAGCTCACAGGCTTTTCCTACCATGGGCAAAAAGATGGGAGAGGCTGCGATGCCTGACCCTGTTGGGAGCATGGATCTCCTGTGTGTGGTTTTACAACACGAGGGAATGGTCCCACCCTGTTACCAGCAGTCCCCAGCTGGGTCTGTGTTAGTTCACCAACGCCCAGGGGGAAAGTCTTTCCAAATAAATTGTGTTGTCTTGTACTTGGGTATTCTGACAACAGTTCAGTTCCTAGTATGTAATTGAAATCTACAGGAAATAGTAATTTGTTCAATGTTTAATTTTGGAAATGCACAAACTCTCCGTAAATTAAATAGATAAGTGCTAAGATATAAATTTGGAAGGCTTCAGAGCAGCATTTTTAAAACATTAAAAATGCATTTGATGTGAGATATTCAGCTCTTTATACGTTGCTAGTATCAATGGAAATAGGTGATGTGTTCCTTTTTTTTGCTAATGATTTTACAAATTAGTTGTGATAAGAATGTGAACATAAGTGCTTGTTGTAAATTAAACGTGCTGTTGAGACTGCCTTTTAATCCCATATTTGTAGAATATTTAAGTAGTGCTGAAAAAAGTCCCCCACACACTGCTAACTATTTTATATATTATTGTATATAACTGTATTGGTACTTTAGAATTAATTCGTCTTTAATTCATTGTTGTATAAATTTTTTAAAAGGAATTTTGAAAATAAAATCAAAGTTACAGTAAACATTGTCTTAATCTAGCAAGGAATATAGCTTTTTCTGGGGATTGTTTCATTATTCTGTGCTGCAGCAAAGGCTTGCAGTGTGTGTTGTACTAACACTTTGTTGTGAAGTCACTTGAGGATGATGTTTTTAGTTTGAATGTGTAGGTGGATATGTCTGCATCCTTACTGGAATGTTTCAGTCTGTTATTTTGCTTTTCTGTTCTTACTTTTAGCATTTTAAAATAGATTTGTCCAAGTTTGTGTTCTTGTAAATGTCCTGCAGGATGTGAGCATACTTAAGTGAAAGACCTTTGAAATACCAACGCTTTTAAGCATGGTATTTGCAGAAATTGGGAGAGCTAATGGTGACCTACTGATTCCTCTCCCTTTGTCTTTTTTCCCTGACAGAAATCTTGTTTCAGTAAGTCACTGAACTCAGAATGGTTGTTGTTAGTTTGATGCTCCCATGGATTTATAATAGATTTGGGAGAAGGCATATTGGCAGTTGCTGGTACTAATTGAAAAGTAGTTTATTAGTGCTTAAAAATCCTCAAACCTACAAGTACCTATTAACTCAAAACTTGGCATTATTTTCCAGTGTGCTTGCCTAACTCTTCCTTTTCTACCTAACAAAATCTGAGCTAAGTCTGTATTTTGAGAGGGTAAAATCATTTCCAACAGGAACAGGATACCCTTGCTTGTGCTTCAAGTGAGAAATGTGAGGTGGGTCTGAGTGGGGAGGTGACCAGGCCCTGAAGTGGTACCAAGTATTGTAGAATCAAAACACTGGGGCCATCCTGGTGGTTTTTTCCCTACCCTTGTGATGCTTCCTATTGCTTTAGTAATTTAAGAACTGTAAAGGAAGATTGAACAGGGCATATTTTGAGTTACTTGTTTGTGGTATACTCACAAACCTAAACCGTGGCCAGAGTGGTTTAACAGCCTCATATTTTTCATGCACAAGACTTTAAAAAGAAAAAGTATTTAAAACTGAGAATTTTTATGTGACATTTCAAAATGGTTTTCTTCATGAAGGAGTTAATGAGGGAGAAACTTGGAACCAAATTAAAGTTAGAAGTTGAATTGGATTTCAGGAAAATAGCTGGAGTGTTGAGTTGTGTTTATTCACAAAGAGAACAAAAGAAATGTCTTTCTCATGGCTCTGTACGAGGCTGTTGCTCGTACAGAACCGAAGTGTCTTGAATCAGAGCATGGAGCTCCCTCCCAAAGTGTGTGCTGACAGTTAAAGGATGCTTAATTATTTATTTGAGTTTCTGAAACTCTTCAGTTCAGCTCCATGTGACTGTTTCCTGAACATATTGTGATCTCCGAATGTGACAAGCAGATGCCTCTGATGGTTGAGCAAACAGGACTTATGAAAGATTTCTTTCTCATGGAATGGCAGAGAGATCCTGCAGGCTGTGCTGCTCCTCTCCTGCTATTTGTAAGTCTCCACACAAATCATTGCTGGGAGGCTGCATCGGTGACAGAGGATGGAAACCAAGGCACAAGGCAGTGCTTGGAAATGAGAGCAATAAATAAAAACAGAAAGAAGGAATACCATGTAAGAGGTTTTGTTTTTTTTTTTTTTTTCAAAACTTCAGATGCTGTGTTATCGTTCTCTGTGCAGGGTTGTGGCCCTTGCTGTTGGGATTGCCTGTCAGCCATGGGATGGGGCTGCAGCTGTGCAGCCTCTCCCCCTCCGTCCCTCCCTCAGATCAGGGCTGTGTCTGACACCAGAGCACTATCACTTAAAAACCAAATTGGTATTTATAACTCAGCATTTTCTAATCAAAGAGAGAGAATTATGTGGTGAGATAGGCGGTGTTTTGCACACGTTACCTTGAACATGAACTGCTTTTCCTGTGAATCACATGCTGTAGTGAGGGAAATAAAGCTCAAGGGCAAATATTTAGAATACATATATCTTTATTTTTATTCAAGAAGACTGGCTAAGAAGAGCCACCTAAAGTTTTTTACCAAGTGACAGAAGAATCAATCTGTGTAACTAAAGTGAACTGTTCATTAGGGTGCACCAACAAAACTGTCATAAAAAGTTTAGGCTTTAGGGTCATAGCATATTTTCATCTTTCCATGCTGTGGTGTTTATGCAGATAAACTTAAAGACCTAGTAAGATATTTACTGCAGTAGGACTCTTGTGTTAAATCATGTTTGCAATCATAAAAATACTGTCTGATTTTTACCAGCTTCCCACTTCCTAAAATTTCTGTGCTAGTAAATGTAACTCAATCTATTCTTGTGAAACAATTTTTGTTTGTATTGTCTGCCTTATTCAAAAAGCTTTAGTAGCTCTTACTCATTCCTTTTGACCAATGAATACGTAGGAATGGCAGAATTTATTTTTTTAAAGAGTGTTTAAGATTCATTATTGTCCTGTTACCTTTTTATATTTTTGTGTGTTCATGTTGTGTAATTTGAATTAAGAGAAGTTTCTTCTATGTTTTTCAGGTTCAAGCCATTTTTTCCATTTCAAGTGTTGCCATCTGCTGAATATGAAGATCGAGACCTTTGCATACAGGATGTTCTATTGACAGAAGGTCGACTGAAGATCACATTAATTGAATGTACAAGGTGAATTTTTGTGCACTTTTGCTCATTCCTGACTAAGCAAGGACCCGTGTTTCCTCAGTTTGTAGTAGTTACAGTTGTAGGTCAGATTCACAAAGTGGCAGCTTTGGTGTTATGATTACACTCTAACCAAGGAATGTACTTTTCTTGAAGTAAAAATGAACAAATGAAAGTTGCAGTTACTTTCTGAGGCACTTCTGGTTTCTGTGGGGGCAAGCCTTTGCATTTCTGAATTTTGCCTGGTTACAAGCTAATCTGTGCCTCCTCTTATTGCTTGGTTTGCTTTTCTGCCACACTAAATTATGAATCTCTTTGCAGGACAATATAAATGTTGTAATTATATTACTGTATTATGTAAGCAAAGGGAAATAGTTGTTTCACTCAGTCTTACTTAGATAAATCCAAAACAGTTTTATAAGGCATTATTTATTGTCTTGGTCTTGAACAAAATAATGGAAAGAAATAAAATCTGTTTCCTTCATTCATTGAAGAGTATATTATTCTCTTCAATGCTGGAGAAAAGGTGTGTGGGCTCTTGGTTAGTTGGGGGTTTTTTGTCAGGCCTCTTGGTTTATGTTAGATCTTATCCAAGTAGTGCTAAGGCTTTGATCTTGTCATGTGCAGTTCTACTCTTCACGAACTAAACTGCTTTGCAGAAAGACTTTTTAACCTGTTCTTTTCATTACTTGTATTCTCATATCAACTCCTCTTTGCACTTTTTTTCTGTAGCACTGTACAACCATTTGAGCTGTATTTGCTGTATTAATGTGGTTTATCAGTGGTCAGGATTTCCTGAAGATATTCTTCTGCTTCTAAAGATTCTGTGGTGGCAGCAGTGGTTGTATTTTTGTGATAAAATTCCTGCTTACCTGTCTTCCTGTCTTTGTGGTGTTTTGTGTGGATTATCCAAGGATACTAAATAACTGCCTGCATTCCTTGGCCTCCAGGAGCATTTCCCCTTTGACTGTACTGAGTAAGAGAACTCTGATCTCTCTTCATAGCAATTCTCCAGTTTCAGCCCAGTGGTGCATTTGTTTTTATCGTGAGGGCCAAAATTACCACCTTGCACTGTGTGCAGTTGTTCTTGGTTTGGAAAGTAATCTTTTAAATGCTGTCTTTCCTGAATCTGAAACACTGTGCAGCATCAACTCTTGAGTTTCTTTGCACTGAGAACTCAGAGTGCTCAGTCTGACATCATTCTGACCTCTCAGAATTTTCAGCTGTCACAGATGCTTATCAGATGGCTGGGAGAGGATGCAGTTGCTGATTTGTCAGGTCTGACATAATCCAAGTGTTTTATGCAGCTTGGAATTTCTCAACACACACTTGAAAATTGTCTGAATAGACACTTCTCAGCCAAGGTGTCTGACTGTTGGACCCACAGTGATTCCTCAGATCTTCCAGTTGTCCCATTCTTTTTTTTGAACTGAAAAGCTACAATTGCTGTCTGTAGAGCCCCCCAGTGAGTGAATATTCTTATTTAATTTCATCTGAAGATACTGATGAGGCAGAAAGAGAAACAGAGAATTTTGGTAGTGAAAGAAGAAACATACACTATATACACAAAAAGTAGCAGTGATCAAATTTCCCTTTTCCATCAGCCCTCTGTGAGTGGTGTGAAGGTTGGCTGGGCCAATTCCCAGTGCAGCACTGTGTGCTGGCACCCAGGGCTTTGGCACTTACATCTGCCAAAGGGACCTGAACATTTTTCATTCTCTCGTTCTCATTCCAGAATGAAGGATCACTTTAATTTCTGTGTGGTTTTCAGTTTTGCTCAGTGCCCCAGAAGGTTTTATAAAGAAAACCTTGTTATTTTTTTATGTAAAGAAATAACAAGGAATATATATTGCAAATCTTTATCTGACCTCTACAAAAAACTCAAGTTTTCAAAAAGTGCAATGCCCACAAGGAACTTAATTGTTGCAAAAATGCTGTTATCTGTCATTATCTTAAAACTTTTAAGAAAAATGGGGAAAAAGGCAACATTCTGTTATGTTTTGTTTCTTTTTTTAAAAGAAACACTGTAAAGAAAGTAACAAAGCTCATAAAGCCTGATTTTTATGAGGCAAGAATACACTTCCAAAACTGTGTCATCAAGTGGGCACTTTTCAATCTGTAGGATATAGATATCTCTTTAATATATAGTCAAATATAATAATGCCAGTCTTTATGTGCAGCTGCCTTACAGAGTACAGCACCTTTGTTTGCATATTAATGGAGATACTGTTCAAACAAAAATTTTCTTAGTGGAGCAGAAGTTAAAAATTTCGCCTTTGTCTTTCTGAAATTGGAAATTGAGCTCCAAACTCCAGAATGAAGAGCTCTTTGAAATTTAAATGTGTCGTTTGGTTGTCTTGTGGTGTGTTTGTTCACCTCACACCAGGTTAGTGGGTGTGTTAACCCAGTGTAAGGTGAAATCTCAATATGGCTCTTTGTTTAGCTTTTGGCTGATGTTGCAGTTCAATCATAAAAATGGTTCTATTCCTGTTTTGAGCTATCTCATGTGCTTGTTTTTCTATCCACTACAGCAAAATAGATCCTGTGCTGATATTTTAGAGGGGCCATAAGGACTCCTGAAAAATTCCCTAGGAGTGTATCTAAGTGAGCAGAAGCAAGCTTGGGAGCTGTCACGGCCAGAGAGGTGTTTACCCTTGGGTTGTCTTAATTTTACCAGTTATAATTATTGGTGAAAGCTGTCTTGAATAGCTTTACTTAATTTTCAAAGGATGTTTACTACAAATCTCTCATCTGAAATATGAGATAGTTTTTGATTATAAATATTTAACCTAGAAACATTATTTAACAATCTCATGATAAACATAGAAAATTGGCATGTTGTTCTGACAGCTTTTGTCTGTATCATCTAGAGAGCTGTATAACACATCACAATCACAAATAAGGTACTTGGGATGAAAGCATAGGAACTGTTCTTGTCAAATATGTATAGAAAGTTCAGAGGGGAATTAAAATCTAACAGCTCTTTTGAATGACTAAGGTTTGTTTGAAGCTTTTATTCCAAAATATTTATCTGCTTCCAGCTACTGTGAGATAAGCTGTGAACAAGTTGTTTGCTGTTCTATGGCCTAAAGTTTATAGTCTGGGTTTTTTTTATTATTTTCTAGTACTAAAATCTGTCTGAAAAGCTTTGCAGCCTTCTGGAATAGGGAATCCTGCATGAAGAACCAGTCTTTGTTATAAATGTTACAAGAATCATAGATAAGAGGATCCCAGTTTAGTGAAATACAAGCATAAGCAGTGGTAAAATTACTTTAATCTACAGTAGCACTCTCTTAAACCAAGAAGAGCTTCACACTGTGATGTTTAGGACTAAAGTGGAAGACTCTGGTGGCTGTTGCACTTCTTAAAATAAAACAAAAGCCCTTTATGGATAAATGCCAATTGAACACTTTATTTAAAAACAACCAAAAAAAAAAAAAAAAAGGAAAACACTGCAGGAAAAAAAGTCAACTCAAAAAAAAACCCTTAGCTAGAAATTCTGATACATTTTATATTTTTGGAGTTCTTCCACTAGAGGGTGGCAGTGTCTTTCCTTTGGTGCAAGGCTGTGCCTGTGCAATCTGTTCTCTGGACTTCTACGTATACACATTGGTAATAATAATGTATTGATGAATAGGGAGTTTAATGTGATATCTGGGATACATGTAATGGTATTACAGTTCTTACCATAGGCTTTTCTATTTCAGGTTACTGATCTTTGGATCCTATGAAAGAGAAACAAATGTTCATTGCACATTGGAGCTGAGCAGTAATGTTTGGGAAGAAAAATCAAGAAGTTCTATTAAAACGGTAAAAAAAAAAAGGATGTCATCTTTGCATATTGCAGTTTGTTTTATGCTCTTGATACATTGTCTAGAGAGTGTTTTTAGGCGATCAAATGGGTGATATAACAGAAAAAACCAAACCCAAAACATAGCAGACCAGTTATTTACTTTTTAGTCCACTGGCAAATTACCATGTATGGGTAACATCGCATTCAGTTCTCACAACTGTGCTTGAAACTGCCTGGTTTGAATATCCTGCCAGCTGTCCAGCTGCATTAAAACAAACAGTGTAAAATATACATTTTATAGTCCTGTTATATTTGTGTGGGGCAGTGTTTAGAAAGCAGTGAGTAAGATTCACCTGCCTTTGCCTAGCCAGTATTGTAAGGTAATGTTTTACTAATTTTTGCACTTGATAACTGGAGTTTAGCAGCATACAGCCTGCAGACTCCCTGCCTTTTTTTCGTGTTAGAGTGAGAATGACCTTTTCCCATTTCTTTAAAGAAGACGTGTGATGTATGAAAGAGCTTTTCAGTTTTACATTAGAGGGATATTGTGTTAGTAATCAAATTGAATTGGGCTTGTGCTGAGTAATAAGTAGTGTGCTTATTAAAGAAAAGCACCCAAAGCTTTAAAAAGACTTTATGTTAATAGTTGGTTTCATGTAAAGAAATCACTGGAACAAAAAACCCTGTCCTGCATTTTACCCTATGTTGAGTGCCACTAGCTTAAGCCTGTGACTTTGGTACATCTGATTGGAGTTGTGTTTGGAGACCAGCGTTGTTTTCCACTGGAGCAGCAAGAATCCAGAATTTCAACATCTCATTCAGTTTTCCACCATTAAATTTCACTTTGCATTGGGTCTAAAATCCTTGTAACAAATGCTGTGATACTTGTTTTCAGCTTACTGTACATTACATTTTGCCAAAAAGGGAGTATGGTCGAGCAACAGCTGTGCATGAAAACGTGCACGGATCTGCAGGGTTGGTGCTCTGGCAGTGAAGGTGGCAATGCATTGATTTACCAGTACACTCCTCTAGACAAATTAGCATGTGATTATTTTTAGAGGTTGAGTAGCAGTGTTACAACACATTCTTTTACACTCTAGCAACAGAAGAGGAAAGGAAAAACGCTGTGCAGGCACTGTGGCACTGATGTGTTTGTGACAGCAGATGGCAGTAGGCGTAAACGAGTGAGGGCGGAATGGCTTCTTTTAAAACTATGGAAAAGTACTCACGGAGAGACTCTCAAAAACTCATCTTCTGTGTCAGTATCTAAAGTGAAACAGCAAGTTTTTAAATAAAACGGCAGTTTTTAAAAACGTCCTAAGTTTTTGGAAATCTGTCCCGCAGTGTACGGAGGGTTTTCTGTGCATCCATGGTGCAGTCCTTCATTAGGTGTGTTCAAACACTGCCAGAGCACAGACTCCTTAGTTTGGGCTGCTGCATCTCGAGCTCAGCTGGCACTGGAGAACTCACTGTGCCCAACCACCTTGAACTCGAGGCCCTTGGAATGGTGGCCTGGCCTAAAGACCCTGCTTTTGAAAGTCTGAATATGGGACAACATGGAAACTAAAAATTAGCAGCTTGCAGAACTGGTTCTCAATTTATATTCAACAGATGTAGCAAAATCATGGAAATCTCTTTTCCTTAGGAAATCCAGTTAAATTTGCAAGCTAAGTTACAAAATCTTCGGACATCTCACTGAGTGGTAAAAGTATTTTCAAAGGTCCTCAACAAAATAGGAAGTGTTGCTTACACATTTAGCATTGTAATTTTGTTCTTTTCAGAAATATTAACTGTGTGAGTAGTTAAATAGTAAGTTATAATTTAAAAATTGTGTTACTTTTTCAAACAAAAAGTTTACTTCTATCCTCAGTTGTGATTATTAGCCCTAATGCAGTATTAACTATGAGGCAGCTGATGGCAATACTTAATATCTTTCTAATATTAAATCCTTATTTTAGTGCTCACATGTGCAATATTTACTCGAGACGAAGTTAAAATTAATAACAACTTCAGATACTATGAAGGAGAAATAGCAGACAAAGCTGAAGTGAAAAGTAAAAGGGTACATTCTGGTTTAACAGGGTCTAATTTATACAAGCCTCACAAAGGCATGACAATACATCCCCTGATTAAGACTATGTTCTACAATGTTCCTGTGGAAAATTCTCATAACTTCCTGTAATTCCTGACATTTTCATTCTTTTTATTGTGTTAGTAGTAGTGATAAAAGATTAGACAGGCTTAATATTTGTAATGAATTTTGGCAAGACTTTAATCAGATCCCAGAATTTATGGAACATTAGTAGTTGTCACAATTTATTTTGAAAAAAGATGCTGTGTTATTGAATATACCTGGAGCATTATTGAAGTGTCTGTTACAATATGAAGGTGTCTCAGGCTTGTGTTGGTCAAATCTGAAACAGGAGTAAGGCTTCAGAGAGTGATTGGCACATTCCCATGTGAAACATGTAAATATCCTTAAATACCTTAATTAGTAGTACATGCTGCTGTAATTAACGTTAATCAGTGCATTGCTGTGTAAAAATGATTTATGGCTAGGCTGCAGTAATTAGCATTAGCAGCATTGGATTGCCAGACAGGGGTTCTATGGTTAAATAATGAGGTATCTCTAAATAATGAGATACATGCTGGTAGATATGAAGTGGAGCCTATGTCATAAATGTGGATGGTATCTCCACTGGACTGCCAGTCAGCAGTACCAGGCTGATTTCTACAAACCAAAAGAATTGTTCTATTTTCCCTTGGAGCACATTAGTTCAGAGTGAACCCTGGGCCCTCTCTACCCTTGGTGAGACTCTTGCTGTGACTTTACCAGTGCCAGCACTTCCTGTGTAGTGTTGTGAAAGAACAGCATGATTTTTCAGCAAAAATCAAAATTTCTTTATGTATAAAAGGAAAATACAGTCTGCTTTCTTTAGAACTGGCAGAAGAATGGACGTGGAGATGAACTTGAAGTATGAGTAGCAGAGACCTGAGGTAGCTTTGTAAGTACCCTGTGCATGGACTGCAGTGCCTCAACTGCTCTACAGATGCTGGTGCTTTTCTCTGGATCCACCTCTGTAGAGAAGAATGACTCAGAAGTGCATTTGTATTGAAGTGAGAATCTTGTTTCTTATGAACTGCTCTGCAAATCTTTGTAGTCATGATTCTTTTATCTACATACTGATTTTTCTGATAAGGATTAAGTAGCTTTCTAGAAATTGTAGAAACTATTGCAAAGAGATTGGTATCTTCTGATAGTCTTATACCCAGAAAACATATGTAAACTGTAAAGAGTTTGTGCTTTTTATTGGTTGTAAGAAACCAAAGTAATGGGGAGAGGTTTTCCACTGCACACCAAAAATGTATCTGTTTCAAATTTTCTCCTAAAGTCTTTTTAATAGAAATTCAGGAGCACAAGAGAACCATTACTGATCATTAAATAAGTTACATAACCACAAAAAATATAAAGGAACACCTTTAAACTCTGGTGTCAACTATGTTTTCTGAGGTGGTACTGTAAAAATAGCCATGGGTTCATATTTCTGTAGTTTCTTATTTCTACAGGCAGTAAGTATTGGGGCTTTTTTATTGTTGGTAGGGTTATTCATTACGATTTTTTTGAAATCCCTTCTATAAATATTAATTGTAGCAATACTTAAACTGCATTTCATATTCTGCCAAGTAAAAATTTCCATCTAAAATGCCACGTCTGGTAGCCCATAGAATTCACTCTTGCAGCAGTTGTCTCAGAAGCACACAAATAGCTCCTGAAGTATTCTAATAATAGAAAGAATTAAGGAATTAAGATAAGCATCCCAGTGCTTTTTTATGAATACTGCTTGATGTTTTCTTCAGTTCATTCTGAACATTGTGATCAGCACTGGAGTAACTCAAGGGGAGGACCTATAACACCATCTTTCAATCTTGAACTATAAAAAAAAAAAAGGAGCAATATTTCTCAGCTTTTCATAAAGCTAAATTTCCTTTATCAGGGATTAAGGGAAACTTCAAGGTATTCCAGTACCATAACATATGAATCTAAAATGAAAAATAATGTAAATCAAATCCAGCACCTTCTGAAATGAGTTGCCTGAAGGTACTAAACTATAATGTCAAAATTTAAAGCAACTGTGAAATGTTAATTTGTGAATACATGGAGTTAAATGCCTCACAGTTGGCATTTCACTGTGCTTATTTAACAGCCTGCCATTTCAGCATTTAATCCTATCAAAAGAAAGAAGGAGGATTAGAGCAAGAAAAGCTTTTTGAAAATGTCACTTTTTATGAAAATTCATGATCTTGTAAAACTTGGTAATATTTGTAAATACAATGGGGAATAGTTCTGAGATTTGTGCCTTACATAATATTCTGTAATCTGTCTTTCAAATAAACTTGAAGGCCATCAGGGTTTTTTCAGTCTCATCCTAAATATTTAAGCTTTTTGACTTGGGGCTTCAGAAAGCTTTACTGTGATTTCATGGACAACCTTCTGTGAAAATGCACTGTATTTCTTTATTGCTTAGAGACTGTTAAATATGAACATTAAAAAACCCCCACCAAAACCCCGCTGACAGAGGGGTTCATTTTAGTGTATATTCAGATAGTTCTTTAGAACCCAATGCCATTATTCCAGTCACAGCCTGACCTGGAACTTCTTACCTGCTCAGCAGAAGCTGTCCTGTGCTGCATCCTGGCCATGAACCCCCGTGCTGGGGCAGGCAGCAAGTAGAGCTTGCTGCACTCTGGCATTTGCCAGCAGCCAGTACTAAATGTAGCATGTGCATCCATGTCTGGGGCTTCCCTTCCCTGCACCTTTTTCTCCCTATGTCCAAATTTGACATTGTGATTTTCCCTGGAGTGCTACAGACATTGACTGCTTGCAACGAATCTGACTCGCCGAGTCTCAAATTTAAAATAGTAGATGAAAAGATTAATGGATAAAATAACTTGAGTGAGAAGAAGCTGTGCTGAGCAGTGCTTAGTGCTCTCTGTGTTCTTGCACTTCCCCATCCCCACCTTTTCCTTTGAGAGCTGCCAGCAAGGCTAATTCATGGTCCTTGGATTTAGGAGTTCTGCAACCACATACTTGGGAAATAATTTTGTTTTGAAGCCACCTAATTCCAGTTGAAATCTCCATTAGATTTTGTAGCCAAGTTATATTGCAGATGGCATTGGTAATACTGTCTATCCATCTGAGGTCTTGCAAGCTGATATTTTGTAAGGTGTTGACCTCTGAAAACATGGCAGTGACCTCCTGATTCATCACAGAGTCATGAAAGGCTCCAACCTTTTGGTTGGTTATGTTGGGTGAATTGTCCTTAGTAAAACTCTTCTGTATGACTGTTCTAGGACAAAAGCTACATGAACCTTCAGGCTTACTAAGGGTTACTTCTGTTCTTTAAGTACTTTTTACAGAGCTGATCTGAAAAGAAACTCATTTTTGCTGTGTTTTTACTTATGGAATAGCCAACCTGTAGTACAGATTCTATGAGTTACCTTTCAGTTGACTATTTTATGTATCATCCTGATAGTACCCAGTTTGATTGTCAGTTGTAAGCTTTTGTTGTCATACTTTTTAATGTACTGGTTCATATTTAAAGATATGTAACTATCAAGTAAGCAGTAAATTATGCCTTTTCCTTAGAAATTATTGTAAAACTGAAGACTGTTTCAGAGTTTCACCAGATGTGGTGCTGGTTACTCTTTTTTTTTTTTTCCCTTTTCTTGTTGCCTGTTCAGCAACGGGTCCAAATACTGAACGCAATAAAGAGTTTTAAGTAGGTTTTACAGCAGCTGTTTTTCTCATTTGCAAAGAAATTGA
Organism: Dicaeum eximium; assembly: GCA_013396995.1. Taxonomy (NCBI): domain Eukaryota; kingdom Metazoa; phylum Chordata; class Aves; order Passeriformes; family Dicaeidae; genus Dicaeum; species Dicaeum eximium. Next base: position 102,794 of record VWZP01006534.1, on the reverse strand, counting down.
TTTACAGTGATAGCTGATCTTGCTAAATAAATAGATGGCTGATGTATGAAAGCTAACTTCGTTTGTATAAACAGTATGGCTTATTGTAAGAGAGATAAGAGTGTTTTATTGACCAGAGTACACAAAGTGGTTCCTGGGTAATTCAGTATTACTGGAATGACTTTTTCCATTTTTTTTTTTACATCCTATTGCAAAGTTGCATGGCCAGATGAGTGGGCAGCTTGGGTTGGGGCTGCCTCACATGGCTGAAGTGGAAGGGGAGGGACTTACTTAAACACAGATATCTACAGCCACCTTTGGAAAAATAAGCTGGTTCTATTCTCATTGGTTTGTAGCTTGTTTTCCTCTTCAGCCCTCCAGTTTACTTTTAAAATATATTTTCTCTGATAACCTTATAATAATTAGCATTTTCCTAACATAGGGTTTTTTCAGATTGAGAGGCTGGCATCTGTTCTTACTAAGGAGGTAGTAACTGGATTGGAGCTAATTTACTCATGTGTATGGATTTTAGTGATGTTGCAATGTTTCCCTGCCAAATCAAGACCTCATCAAGTTGGGCAGGTTGACAGCTGTTCTCCTTCCATTGGAGAACAATGTCTCCCAAAATAATGAAGGGAAGTCTGTGCTTGAATGTGTAATTACTGAACAGAAATGTTTTCCAGAGAGAAAGCCCAGGAGTGGGTCAAGTTATGGAATGGGGCCCATGGCTGTGAGTAAAAATACTTGTTAAGAAATAGCAAGGTACTGGCACTTGGTGCTCACAAACTCTCCTAAAACCAGGTATCTTCCAAAATCTGTGTAAGATGTGTGCAGGTTTGACATGGCAGAGTTACAGAGCTGTTCTTGTCTGACTGCAAGTTGCCCAGTGGGAACTTGTCGGAGCGTTACTGCCACAAGCACTTCATCATCTGGAAGTTCAAATTGCAGTTCAGGAAGAGAAAATTACATTGGAGTTTCTGCAGATTGCCAAAGGATAGGCAAGTGCTTGTAGTTGTCACAAAATGTTAAACTTCTGCCCTTCAGGAATCTGATATTGTCCTTGCTTCTGAGTTTAAATATATCACCTGTTTATAGACCTTGGAGTGCATTAATAACTACTGAGAAGACCATACAAAAAATCTCAGCTGCTTAGTTCTGGTTCCTATTTTTTTGCTTACATTGGCTAAAATAACAATTACATTAGCTTAAACAAAAGGATCATCAGGTTGCATACCAGGAAGAAATTTGGAATGGAGATTTTTAAAAAATCTTTAATTAATAACTATTAAATAATTATTTATATTAATTATTTAACTAATAAACCTACTATTCTTTAACGTAGGTATCTGATGGGATATCTATCCCTTCAATGGGATAAAAATTATCTTTCATATACTACAAATAGTTAGTTGATGTCTAGTCATTTTAAACTTTGTGGTTCAAGTGTCAAAATACAGGCATAAAATGTACTGAGTGACTGCAAAGAAAGTCTTTCATTTTGTAGGAAGAATTCTTTATTCTGAGTACACTCTAATGTATTGTAACTATTTTTATGAAGTCAAATGCTTTAAGTAGTTCAGATTCTTGGACTCAAGGTAATGCAGTGTTCTTACATGTGTCGCATCTTGCCTTCCTAGAATGTGATTATTTAACTGAACGTTATCTCAAATCCACTGTTTATCTTTTTTATTTCTTTCTCCCTCTTCAATGAAAAGCTGAACCAGAAATTAGGAGCCAGTCTCGGTATTACAAGTCTCTTCTAGGTCTGGTGGAGCTCAACACGTGGAGGCCACACAGAGTGAATGAGAACAGTGGTGTGTCTATATCGTTATAATTTTCAGTGGTTGCTGCATTACCAGTTCCTGTGTCTGTAGAATAGCAGGAGTGGAATCTCACTTTGTAGGCAAAAGTGAGTATTAAGATAATTATCAGTGCAAGATAAGTGATTCTTAATGGTGACCAAGCATCTTAAAAATGGTTTCCATAATTTAAAAAAAATGTATAAGCAGAAATTTCCTCAGACAAGTGCAGTGCATGTTCTCTCAGAGCTCTGTAATAATGGCAGAGAGCAATAAGAGAATAATGTGAGTGGGCAGTGCAGCAATTGTCCTGGAAAAGCCTTGGGGATCAAACCTGGAATTGCCAATTCCTGTCATACAAATGAAATGACTAAAAGGTCACCTGGTGTATTAAGGTTGGAGGGAGCAGAGTGATGCTCTGCAAAGGCCACCTGCAGATCAGAAGTGATCAGGAGTAAATCATCATTAGAAAATGGAGCATTTCCCTTAATGCAGTCTGGTAAAAGGCTGTCTCTGTCAGAGTTTGGGTGAGATAAATAGAATTTATGAACTATGAGTGTCTTCACAGATACTTTAACCAAAAGTCAATATATTCAGATCTATACTTCTGTCATCCCTTTCCATTTTTAGGTGCTTAGTTTGGAACAAATCTCATGTCTGTGCACCCTCAGGTCCATTTGATGTTAATCAAAGCTCTGGATTCTCCTTGGCTGAAGGAAAGAAAAGAAACCTAATTCCTTAGAAACCGGAGGCACATATGCAGAAATATTTTTTGTTTGATTGGTTTTTTGTGGTTTTAATTATAAAAGCCATCTAAAGCATACATAATATAAATTTGTATATACACTTTTTATGTATAAGTTGTGCATATATATAAGTACATGCACTTAATAAATATATATATATATATACACACACATATACTGAAAAACATCAGTTGCTCTACTTCAGTTAAATATATATGGAAGTCTGATGGATAACAAGTTGACCACACATTTAAAAAATGTAGATACTTGCAAATACAATATGTAGCCCTTGGGAAACTGGAATTGACTTACCTGAAGTTCATCGGCAGAGTCAAGAAATAACAAAGTTTAGAGAGCAATTGCAGAAATCTGTTTCTGGGTTCCACAGTAGTTAAATCACACATCTGTGGGAATATATCAGGAATAGTCTGTACAGCAGCTTGTAAACTAAAAACAATCACTTTACATAACAATGTGAGCTACATGTAAAGGGAGCATAGGATTACAGTGTTCAGAACTTCTAATGCAAACAAACGTGGTCCATCTCCACTGTAAATCTCCCCCTTTCAAATCAGTGATTTCCACTGGTTCAAATCAGATGCACATTTACAGTAGGATTTCATTGGACTAGTTAAGTGTACAAGTAACTTGCTTAAGTCAGAAATGCCATGCTGTTCAGTCACATGGTATTTCTGTGAAATGTGGAGTCCAATTCTGTTTGAGCTGTATAGTGTGTTCCTGGGGACTATGAAGCACACCAATATGGCAATTAGTCTCTTCTGGGATTCAAGACTTGTGTATAGACTGTGGATCAAGTTCTCTCTTTGGACATGTGCATATAAATAAATGAAAGAAAGTGGGGGACGCAGATGTGCATTTTGCAAGCAGAGTGGACAGTGGGGTGCTGAGGCTGCCCCTGTTAGAGCCCATATGGCCTCAGGGCAGCACTTCCCTGCAGTCCTGGAGCTCTTGCTGGGCTCTGCTTCTGGAATACTCACGTCAGGATCAGCATTAGCAGCACCACTGCTGGCAGCTTCCTCTGCAGGGAATGAACTTGGTGTGTTCCAGGAGCACTTCCTAGTGCAAATCAGAGCACAGGAGGTGGGGACCATGGGCAGTTCTGCCTCAAGAGCTGGTCTGAACTAAAAAGCTGTGCCTGTGCAGGGCAGTAAGGAAGAGCAAACAGTCGCTCTCAGCTTGGTGCAGGAGACCATGTGCAGTGATAAATACCTGCACCAGTTCTGCTGCATAAACTGAGAACAGGGGAAGTAGGACGAGAATAAAACTGCCAGCAAAGTCAGCTCATGGGGGTAGAGTAGCTGGGAATATTTGGCTAGTGTGGAATCTTTAAATTGCCTGATTAATGTATGTTATTTACAGGTTTGCGAAACTCCCAGGAAATATGTGGTTGTATGATCAGAAACATTCAGCAGAACAGCTGGCTTGATTCCAAGCATTTTTTTTATAAATATATATAGTCCAAAACAAGATTAAAATGGCATCTGGACAAGGTATCTGTTTGAGTTGAGTCAGTAGTTTAGAATGGAAAGGATCTCTGGAAGTAATCTGGTCCCAGCTCCAGCCAGGTCAGTGCCATGCTGGCTCAGACCCTCTTCCTGAGCACAGCCAGGCAGTGCTCCTTGATAAAAAAGTCTTAGTCTTTTTTTCTTCAAATTGTATTTTCACTTTTGCTTTTGTACATGACAAAATGCTGTTACACAGGTAGGGGAGGGCAGCAGAGCTATCTCATTTCAACTAGCTAAATAAAAACAATTCACAAAAATACTAATATAGTCTTCAGACTAGCCTAAGAATATATTTGTAGGAATGGATTCAGATGGAATAAACTTTCTTTGTGTAGCAGTCCAGGCTGGAGGCAGGTTTAGGCTAAAACCTCTTAATTAAGTTGCATCAAGATTACATCTGAGAGAAAGTAATATTAGAGAGAGAGAAAGTAATATTAAACTTCTTCATTTTGGCTACAATGGGTGTTTAGCCAAAACATGGGAACATCTATGATGGATTTTTACTCCTTGCAAAACAATATTTGAGAAAATAATTCATTTTCTTAAACAAGTTTTTTGCCAATCTTGATGAACATTTGTACTCCTTCCACTGGAGTTATTAAAACTTTTGCTGTTGGAAGGGAATCTGAAATAGGAAGTATTCTAAAAATGTTGTAATAACTAGGAGCAAACTCTTGGCTGCTGTTGTGAGCAGAGGCATTCAGATTCTTGCCAACTGATGTGTAGAAGTGGATGAGGAACCAAAAGTCTTGGTTGCATATGATTGAGGTAACCAAGAGTTGTAATTAATTCCCGAGCTTTAAAAATAGCTGCTAGGAGGAACAGATCTTATGATGGGTCATTAAAGCAATATTCCCTCATATCTAGTAATTGTAATGAAAATAAATGAGATTTACCAGAAAATTAAGAACCTGATTCTCACGAAGAAGAAAAAAATTACTTCTACGAAGATTAGTTTTATTTCTGAATTTGTTTTAACAGATGGAAGTAGTAATTTATAAAGGCACTGGAAATGTGTCCTGGACACAATACACACTTCCCTGCACATTCAGAAATAATTTAGTGGAGCAAAGGGTTCTTTTTTGATTTTGCCAAATCCTTAACCTGGTGTATAACTCTTCAAGTGCTGAGGTACATGTTTTAAATCTACAATAGAAAAGACTCAGGGAATGCGTTTGTGGCTGCAGAAAGAACTCTATAGGGAAAGATGCTGTGTGGGTCTTGACAGATTTTATCCTGGGCCTCCTTTTCAGCAAAGCTGAGGTAGAATGGAAGAGCTGCAAGCAAATTCCTTTCTCTTTCTTCTGACTATATCAGAAATAAATCTTTGACATTGAAACTTGATACTCCTTTTTATTTTTTATTTTTGCATTTTACTGGGGAGTAACTTTACCAACCAGCTTCTGAAATAGATTCTTCTTCCTTTTGAAAGCTAGGTTATTTTTTTCTATGTGCTTTCCTGATGACTGGTGTCTAGCAGCTCTACAGATTACTAGGTAAGCTAGTCAAGTGTTCAAGTATTACGTGTTGACAAATGTAAAGTGCAGGAGTATAAATTTCTACTGTCAGTAAAACAGATTGAATTTTTTAAAGTGGAGTTTCTCTTGAGGCAGCAGCATTAAACTGCTTTGGAGAGCAGTGGTTAATTTGTCGTTACTCAGAAGTGAAAATTTTGCAAATAAGTAATGAACTTCAAGTTTATAGTCATATTTTTATGAATCTATAAATATAATGAATTTTTACATAGCATTTATTAAGGAAGGAATAGCAGTTGAAAGTGCTGAATGAGCAGGCAGCCAGTAACTATCAGTTGGTCAGAAATACTTTAAAGCAATGCCTTCTGTAAGAGAGAGAGTGTGGCTGATATACAAAATGTGCAGGAGTGCACTGTCGATGCAGACAAGCTGGTTTGGAGTTTCTGTCACTTCAGCTCTTCCCCACCATATCTTTTGTTCCTTTTTTTGAGTATTGCTCCCATTTGTCTTAAATACTCTGTAATGTGAAGGTTGACCAGGGGTCTTGTCTTGTGTCTAGATTTTTTTAAAATTGGTTATTGTTAGTAGTGCAATAATTACAATAATTTTTTGTTACTTAAGAATTTTTTAAAAATCATATTTTAGCCATGCTGCTTTAAGGTTGGTATGTCAACTTAGTGAGTGTCAGTGAAATCTGGAGGCATAACTTTGATATCCATTTCAAAGTGTCTCATTGCTCATTGGAAAAGTCTCATCTTTGTATTAGTTTATCTATGCCTCCTTTTTTGATACTTCTGAGTGTCTGTATACTTGTACAATGCTTTTTTTTTTTTTTTTAAGAAAGTTATTTGTAAAATAGAGTTTTAACTTCAGTTGGAAAACAGTTGTTTGCCCAGGCAGAGGCTTAAACCAGGAAGGTGGCCTAGCTTGGCTCTAGACCTCGTTACTCTCGTTGGCCCTGTGTCCTCAGAGCTTTGCTGCTTGTGTGGGTTTTTTAAAGTTGTATTTATTTCTCAAGCATTGTGTGGTGTTGACAAATTCTTTGTTCAATTTTCAATTAAATGAGTAAGTTGAGAATTCTTTGGGGAAGGTAGTTGGCCACAATCCCAAGCAAGCTGGGTTTCTGGTGGTGGAGGAGAGAAGCGGGAAGGGGAAATGAACAGATGTTGGGTTCTGAAACCTGGAGGGTGCTCTGCAGAGAGCTGCAGCAAGCCCAGGTGAAAAGCTCAGAGTTTCTGTGAGGTGAATTGGCTGTCAGGTCTCCCCAGTCAGGGACACCTCCCCAGCAGGGCAGCCTGGCTGCTCTGGGACCACCCCGTCCCTCTCCACTCACCCTTGGGCATGGCTGGGTGTTGCCACTAGCGCCACTTGTCCCCATCCCCCTGTGACACCTCCGGCAGCTGCTGGGGAGGAGGGCCTGCAAAAAAAGCAGATATTTTCCATGGTAGCCAGCATGTCACTCTCCGTGTAATAGAACCATAGCTCTTTCAATAATTGCTAACAACTCACTAGTTGATGTTATCATTATGTTCAGATTATGATCCTCGCATGCCATTTTTAACCTGGGACTGCTTTCTATGCAAAATACAGTTTCAGTTTAGAAATGTGTCCTTGTATGAAAATGGCAAAAAATCAATGATGTTTCTGCTGAAAGCATCTAAATTACAGTTAATTTTGACATTTGTCAGACTTAATAGTATAGATTTACCTGAGGTTTAATTACTTTGCAATGTTCTTGATCAAATGGTATTAAAGTATGTAAGTCACAGGCTGGTTTTGTGGACTTCAAGAGTTTGTTGAGAAGGGCAAGCTGTGCTTGATGAACACACATGTTTATTCATTATGATTTTCTTTTGGTGTAACTCCTAAGTAAAAAAATAAAGCATTGATAGTTTTGCTTTCTTAGCTCCCAAGTCGTCTTTTTTTTTTCCTTTTTCATGCAAAAAAGGCAATTTCTTTCCTAATATATTGTAATATATGCATGGATGTCTCAACTGAAATGTAACATTGTATACAAATAATTGAAAAGAATTTTAAGTTAAATCCATTGGTTTCTTGTAGTTAATGTGAATTAATTAAGTTTTATTAATCAGAGGTCATGGGAATGGGAAAATTAGAAATGTTTTGCCATCATAGTGCAGCCATCAACTACAACTTATTTTCAAGTCCAGATCTGATTATTTTTCCCCATCTCCTATCTCCTTTCCCTTCCCATCTCTATAAACACAGTCTTTTTACTCCTTTATTTTTTCCCCTTAAACCCTGACTGAATAGAATTTTTCTGGTAGGTTTTTTTAGTATGTTGTAGAGGTTATTAAAAATATTGAACTCTAGTGGGAGGAAAGTGGCTGTATAACATTGGGAGCAAGCTGATGATTAAATTTGTAATTTTGTATCCTGGAGCTTTGCTATTGGGAATTTTGTTAGGTTTACTCCTCCTTTTACTGTGAGGTATTTCATCATTCATCACAGTGCACAATGGTTTTTTTATAGAGTCCTAATGTCTTAAGCCTGTAGGTTTTCAAATGAAATATTTTTACAAGTATCACTTTAGAAGAGAAACCTCAGGCTTTTGAATACTTAGTATTGAATGTGCCATTTATGAATTATTAATTTTTTGAGCTGTTTCACCAATGCCCTTACAGTGATGATCAAAAAAGTATAGTACTGTGGTCTGAACCAAGTATTCAAATTACTTCACAAGTTTTCATCAATTCTTGGATGCAATTTTCTTTTATAATAAGGGTCATTGAAATTATTAAGTAAGCTGAATTATTCCTACCTTCTTCAGTATGCCTTTTTTTTAAAATTAGATTTATTCCTCAAGCCTTGTACAGTATTGACTAATCCTTTGTTCAATTTTCACTTTAATGAGTGAGTTCTGAATTCTTTGGAAGAGGTAATTGGTCACAGTCCCAAGCAAGCTGGGTTTCTGGTGACAGAAGACAGAAGGGGAAAAGGGAAATAGAAAGATGTTGCTTTATGAAATCCCGTGGGTATTTTTCATATATATTTCACTAACTATCAATAAAATATGTTGCTAATTTTAAAATAATAGAGCATAAAACCAGAGTGTATGAAGTTATACTGAGTGCTGAAGTAAAAGAAGTTTTTAAGCTTGACATAATTTCCTATTCATTCTTTCACTTACCATACCAAAGGGAGATGAGGAAATGGTATCTATTACTTCCCTGAGCCAGAAGATACTGAAAAAAAAAAAAGGTCAAAAGAAATGAACTTTTGCTTCTACTCTGGGTAGTGTTCTGCTTCTCTTGTAACTTTTTTTGGGTTTACTCCTAATAAGCTGTTTCTGGAAGAATATTTCTTTTTCGTTCTTTTACATGCTTTAGTGTTAGTGGTTTGAGATCTAAAATTGGTTTCTGGAGAAGATGTAGTTATACAAATTGTTTTCCTGTCATTCAGATAGTGACTATAGGGAAAGGAAATCCTACTTTTTATTAAGCACTTATGGTTGGTTGCGTGGAGAGAATGCTGCAGACAAAGATCCCTTCTGCGAAAAGTTCAGATGTTTGGATTTTCATGAAGCGTTTTTAGAAGCTCAGTTGCAAAGCTGGCTGGTATGTGGATTCCAATTTACTGCTAACATTCTGTTTCTAAATCATTCTTTGAATCTATAGGGAATTAATCTTTATGTGTATTAAAAAATAATCTGGATTATTTTTCAAGTGCAGAGAAGATAGAGCTGGGTATTGATTTTTCTTGCAAAGTGAATTGTCAGTATTTGACTGAGTTGATGTGAAGATATTTTCAGTTTAATAGTTGTGGCAATTTTTATAAGTGATGGTTGTCGATGACAGAATGAAAATCTGGTTTCTAGGTGTGCTGTTGTCTTGGTGCTGCTAATTAGATGTGACATTGAGCTGCTGTTTCACTGCCTACCAGCGACTTGTGCCCTATAACCATAAATAAATTGATTTGATGTGATGTGTTCAACAAAATAACCAGAAATAGATGTATGGTCGTGGAAACCTTTACTGGTTGTATAGTTGTGTGTTTATACTACAGTGTTTTGTCCAGAATTTAATTGAAAACAACTCAGTGTGGTTTGGCTGCCTTTCTAGGTACAGAAAAATTATTATATACAAAACCTTGGCCTTCTTGCAACAATTATTTGGAATAAGTTAAATACAAATCCTAGTTTCTTCTGGCCATGGTAACACAGAATTTCAGAAAAGTGTTGGTCTGGTTTTACTGGGCAAAGGGTGGGGCTGGGGCTTGTATGCAACAGGAACTTCATTTTGATACAGATGGGTCTTCTATTTAATCTCTGAAGAACTGTTAAGATCACGAATCATTTTACTACATCTGCTTGAGTTCCTTTGGGCTTAGCTAGTTCAGTGGGAATGTGGGAGTCTGAACACTCAGTGGGTCACACAGGATGTTATTCAGGCTTGTGCTTTGCTTTAATGGCCATCTAACCATTAATGTTGATGAGAAATGTACCAGTTGCCAAGAAAATAGTTTGTTTCTGCAGTGCAGAAATAACAAACTGTTCTCTTAAGTTCAATGATATTTCAAACTGTATGATTATGGACCTTCTAGGTGCATGTGAGGTCCCTGTTGCTTTGGTTGTGTTATAGATAAGAGTGTAATTTGTATTACCTGCAGTCTTAATGTTTTGTTTGTGAGAGTGTAGCTTTTCTGTCAGAAAAGTAACTTCTAAGCCCTTTAAAATGTGACTTTTAAGCCCATTATTGAAATCTACAAGTTACTACTTTTAGTGCATATAAATTATATTGTATATCTTATTTCCATGGCATCGGTGATGCATATTATTGTAATCACAGTGGATAATAACTTTTCATATTGTTAGTTTTGATGGCAATATCCATGTCAGTATTCAGGTAGTTAATGCTGCTGGGTCCGATAGTGAAAATTGCCCAGCAGTTCTCTGTGTGGAGAAAACTCTTCACTGTCTATTAGTTTATATTTTATAAATAACTTTAAATATATTATAAAGAACTTTACGTGATAGTCCAATATTTTGAGTTTATTGCAGGAAGATTAATAGTAGCTGTCTTATCACCATTGATTAGCTACTTCCAAGATACATATAAATAATTACTGTTTTAAAGGGTTTACTTTTAATGCATACATTTGAATGTTTTCAGTTTTTTTGCTTCCATCTCAAAGATGAACAAACTCCTGTGTTGACCTGTCTCGTGTGCACGTATTCACAGTGCATAAACTCACAGGTTCTCATCAGTCTCCTTTATGTGTCATTTGTAGTGCAATGATTCATAATAAGGTATCGTTTATATTGGGTTGATGTCACACATGGTATTAATGAACTTAGTAGCCTTATTTCAGTATTTCTTATTAGACTACCTGAGTTTTGCAGAAGCTCAGAATATTTTTGTGATGACCAAGTAATGTTTAAGCAATATTGGAGGAAGCCTTTTTCCTGTCAAAGGCTTATATGATGATATAACATCAGGGAAAAAAATTATCTTTTCAATTTCTTCAGAGCCAAAGGAAATCATCAAAGTTGGGTTTAATAAAGACTAAAAGGATGTCAGTGAGTAAGAGCACTTACAGACGAGCTGTGTTGGTGTTTGTGCTGAATTGCTCTGTAAAGAAGAGTTCCACCTAAAACTGAAGGCCTTTATTTTACCTGGTTTTGACACTTCAGAGTTAAATGCAGGTTTTCTGCTGCCGTGTTTGTCTTTAACGCCTCCATTCAAGTCCTGTAATTGCTGTAAGAATGCCCCAGCAATTCATGATAATTGCTACACTGTTTGCTTTTTGCATGTCGTGTAACCTTCTTCACCATGCAGCTGGAAGGTGCAATTTTATAGGAGTAGCTTAGCCAAAGAGTGCCTGCAGTATGTGTCAGAAGTTTTGGGAAAATAAGATACAGTTTCTCATTCTGTTCAGTAACAAGCCTGTTCTGGATTTTGCTGATGTCAAAAAGTTTTCAGTGCTCATCAGGCAAACATGCAGATGTTTAATTTTCCTACGATGAATCGTCACATTTATTTTCAGACAAGTAGTTTGTGATGGTGAAGTTGGACATGTGCATAACATTTGCCATATTGTGGCATTAATGAATTGCTATTTTAAATATGATCTTGGTCCAATATGTAACTCATTTCAGAATAAAATTATAGTCATATTTTGTTACTTGGTTTTTGGGTTTTACCAGTTATCGTGTAGAACAGAAAATGAGTCCCAATGGCTTGCTATTTAAGATGACTAGTAAGAAAATATCAAGATGTTTGTGCATAAGTACACTTATAAGTAAAACAGGAAAAATACAGTGTTCGGCCAAGATCGTTGTGTCTCCCTGTGCACAGCCCACAGTTCACAAGGCTGCAGAGATTAACAGCAAAAGGTAGAACATCCTACTTCCCTTTTTTCACTGTTTTATAGTCATCAAAAATCTGGTTTTCCTAATATTCCATAAAACAGCCAGTGTATATTCATTCAGTGACACTCAATGAGACACTAAGATATATCCAGTCCTAGAAATTTGCTCCAGCTGATAGGGTATGGAATGCAAATATATGTCAAAAATAAAAAAATTACAAAATGGGCAATGTTGAATCAAAGGAAAGAAGCTGAAGAACTTATTTTCTGATGTTGCACTAGATATTTTCTCATATTTGTACTAGAAAAATTGAACAATTAGTCTCAAGATGATTTTGTGTTGGCTGATTCCTTTGTTTCACTGAAGAAAATTGTTTTCAGGACAGTGTTGTTCAGAGGTTTTGGAGAGAAAGGTGAGCAGTGTGAAAAGTTGACTTTTTTTAGGGCATTAAGCAAGTGGAGATCTCCTCAGGAGAGCTGTGAGCACAGAAAAACCCTCCTGACTCGGGGTTTCAGCACAGAGGAAGAGCTGCAGTGGAGGAAAGCAGAACACCAGGTTAAGCAAAAAACAATTAATTAAAACTGTCTAAAATCTGAAGGATCAGCCTGGTCCAGAAACCCACTATGAATACTACAGTGAACATTGGATAGAAGTAAGGAATGATTTAACTATCAAATAAGTGGCACAGAACAGAAAGAGAAATTACGAAAATGTGGTTGAAATTTTATTTTTGTTGGTGGTACCTCCTTATGGGAAAAGTCCATTTTAGTTGCTTTTTCAAGCTTTTTCTGGTTTTGCATGTTAAATTTTTAATGGTATCATCAAATTTCTTCTTTCAGGCAAAATGGGCATAAGAATATCTTTTTGGCAGTTGCTCAGTTATGACTGTAAGAGGAATTGTGCAAAAACAATAATTGGGATTGCTGTTAAACAGGATTTTTTTATAAGCAAAAGATAGTTTCCTTTTGATTTCTTTTTGGAAGTTCTATTCTCACACACACACACAGATATATATGTATTTAAATGTTTAAATGTATTAAAAAATTTAGTTATTTTGGGAAAAAAAATCACACACCCCTCTTTCACCTACCATTCTATATATCTACAAAAAATACATATTCATTCAGCATATTTGCCTGATATGTTTTGTCAAAATATTAAAAAAATGGGTGGAGACAAATCAAAATGTTTGTTGAAATTAACTGAATTAACGTAAACCTGGGAATGGTGGAAAAATACTTTTAAATTTCCACTTGAATGATACTAAAGATGTGTATATCTTTGGTATGGAGGAAGGATCACATAGCAAAGAAGAGTATGTTAGTTATTGTCATAGATGTCTTGATACAAATTGTGGAACTGTAGCAATTTTAGATTTAGGATTTAGATTCAATTATGGAAAAATTTGAATAATTTTTATTTGAGCAGTCTTTTATTAATTATTTGATAAAAAGAATTTCACAAATCAGTAAATTAATTTCTGAGTTTGTAAATGTGTTTTCTAGTACATGTTGGTTTCTTAGAATGGCATATTGCTTCTAGCTGTAGTGTACACTGATGTTTTAAGTAGCCAGTGTATTATCTTTTGCATTACAGTAACATCAGTCTTTTTCTAGTGAGTGATTTGTAATTAATGGCTCTTTCTGGTGGGGCGGAAAATAACTTAGGTCAATTTTCTATGTAGATTTAATTTGATTGCAGAGATTATTTCCTTGCTTTTCACTGCTTGTCATACTATATAGTCTAGTTATTCTGTGTGTATTACTACAGCTTTTTGTTTTATTTAAACCTTCTGTCAGTGTGTTTCAACATTTCTGAACCCGCTAAAGGAAATACAGATGTTAAATCTGGAGGTGGGGCACAGCCACACATCTGCATCGTTACACCTGTGCATGTGTAAGACATAACAGTGAATACAGTCCATAACTGATAATTAGGGCATACCTTATTGACTGCTGAGCTATTAAATCGTCCCAAGAGCAGGGTTAGCTCTGGAATGCTCAGAAAACGTTTCTCTTTCTGTAATTGGGAGTTTTCTCTAGCCTGGGAAATGAAAGTGTTTCTGTCATCATGGATTCCTCAGCCAAGGTTTCCATCAGAGCACGTCTGGGTTACCTAAGTGCCCTGTGGACAGGAGTGCTGGAGTGGAGATTTGGAAAAAACTTCTGTTACACTGGCACAAGCTCTCTTTTTAGGCTTGAGGGCTGTGTCACAAGGAGAAGAAAAACATCTACTCCTTTTCTAAAGCATAGATTGAAATCCTCCCAGAACATTAAAAGAAAATTAATTTATTTCCTTTGTGTCCAGTGTTTCTAAGGAGCAAATAATGAGTTTGGTGATACCCGTTTCCTTTCACTGCCTCCTCTCCCCTGTAAATAATCTCTCAGTCTCTTTGCTGTGCAGGTCATATATAATAACTCTGTTCAGTAATAGGGTTGAAAAAAGCAATAATACTAAAGTCAATGTTTTAAGGATGTTTGCCAAAAACCTTTTTTCAATAATACAGATAACTGACTCTTCTGAAGAGAAGAAACTGTTTCCCAGTTTTGGACTTTAATGTTTTGGGGGGGTTTTGACATGAAATATTCCTTCCTCTCCTCTCGGCATGCGGGGTTGTCTGGGAGAATGTAATATTTTACAGACATATTCACAGACATTTTCACTTCTTTTTCCTCAAAATGCATTAGACTATACCTTGCAAGAATACCTAAGATCCTCTTCGGCAACTCCGATGGTTTGGCCAAAAAAAAAAAATCTTTATCCATAGTACAGCACTGACATGGGTTCAGTTCCTGCTACATAGAGTATTTTACATACTTCTGATGGGGAATACGAACAATTTGGAAAAACAGTATTCTTCTAGTTGATGTAAAGTCAGTAAAATAAGATTTCTGATTTTTGCTTGGGTAATCAAGTTTTTCTTAGCAGTTATTCAAAAGAATGTGACGTGCTTACTAAATTCTAGTAAAGATTTATGATGTTAATGCTTACAAATAGTTAAGTAAATTTAGGCTATTAGAAATTCTTTTCGAGTGTAAAATTATGCCTACAAAAACAATTTCTTTCTTAGTTCCTGAAAATAAACAGGTTTAAAAGCAAAAGTCTTATGTTCTAATTGTCCTGCTATGGCTTAATTTTGTGATTTTCTATTTTTGTATGCAGCTAAGTTCTTAAAGTTTAGCTGAACGATGTTGCACTGCTGGTAAGAGACTGTCATACACACTTTCCTAGATGTCATCTCTGTATTTATTAATGGACATTATTTATTATGTCTTGTCTTCTGAATGGAAGTGCTGTATCTAATGTTAACTTAGATTCTACTTAGGACACTACACTATTACTGGTGGCATTCTTATTCTGGTGGCATTTGATTCTTCTGCATCAAATAATAATCTAACTTCAAATACAGTTTTGGAATAAATAGTAAATGAGATGGCATCGCATTTGTCTGTTGCTTGTAAGAGGGATGTTAATTTATCATCCCATTGTATTTGTAAATTATTTCAGACATAATTTCATGAAGCACTTGAAGATTAAAACTGCATCGTCTTTTGACACTCATGTAAATATATGGCCATTTAAATGATACTAACGAGCTATAAACTTCTGATTAATCACTGTGGAGCTCTGGAGTTCAGTAGTGGTATGTTTGAAAAGGTTTGGAAAAATTTATTTTCACTGACCTTCAACTGCTGGGCTTTCAGAACAACAAGGCTGAGGCAAGGAAAGGCTGTGAGACACAGGATGATTTTCTCCTGTACATCCAATATTGAAGTGAAAGCAGCAGTGGGGTTGTGCTCTGCAGTGCCTCATCCACTGCTGCATACAAACGAACTAAAGCCTGTGCTGTGCAATCTGCTTATGGACTTGGTCCTGTAAAAGTCAAGTGTTCACAGCTCCACATCAAAATGTTCTATTAATTTAAAAGTTAATGGACATCTTGTGTCCTCTCGTTTGATTGTTGGGTTTTGTTGGGGGTTTTTTTTGTAATAAAACACTAAGGAAATTACTTCTTCTCTTTTTTTTTTCCTCTCTAGG
The DNA here is from genome assembly GCA_013396995.1 of Dicaeum eximium. Taxonomy (NCBI): domain Eukaryota; kingdom Metazoa; phylum Chordata; class Aves; order Passeriformes; family Dicaeidae; genus Dicaeum; species Dicaeum eximium. The sequence continues at coordinate 86,900 of VWZP01006534.1, read as the reverse complement.
ATAGTCATTCCTGTCTTGTTGCAGAGTCTTAATCTTAAGAAGTATTTAATAAATAGTCTGGGGATTGCTCACTTTTTTTTTTTTTAAAGGTACATTTTCTAAGCTCTGTGATACAGTTTAGCTCTAAATATTTCAATGTAAAATACACTGAATGTATGCCTGTCACTGACAATGAAGTACAAACATCTGCTTTGTCTTGCTCCTTATTTAAATAACTACTAAGGTTTGCACAAACTAGTAAAACAGAGCTATTAATTAGATCAAATTAAAATAAACTTGCTTTAATATGATATAGCTAATTGGTTAAAATTTCCCTTTCTCCTGGGTGCAGCTGTTAGTTTTTCCCCCTTGCAGCAAGTTTGTTTGATAATAAATATCCTTTCATTATTAGCAAGTTTCTTCTAACCTCTGTGTCATTTAGCTGATTTTCATCCTCCTCGTGTTTTGTGTTCCAATAGGTCTGTGGCTCTTCACGTTTATTATCAAGTCTTAATTTGAGGGGAGACAGAAAGGCATAAAGTAGCTGTGCTGGGTGTACAAAGGTGTTTGGGTTTGTGAGTGAAGTTGTTGGGGTGGGGGGTGTTTGAGAGCTCCAAATCGTCTTCACCTGCATTCATCTTAGCCTGAGATAGCGTGGTGTTTCTTGCAGGTGCCAGAAGGAATAATCAAGGAAACTATTCATCTGGTTTGGGTTGATAAATAAAACCACTTTACTTCATGAGAAAGCTTGTGACTGTGCCAAAGTTAATAAAAAGTTGAGATGAACTTTGCTTGTTACGTTCAAAGGCACTCTCCCTCCAAAAACGGCTTTCCATCAGATATTGCTGGAATATTGGAAGTCTCCTTGCCATCAGTGAGTCATGCATGTTGTAATGTGCAGGCTGTGTCCCTGCATGGGAGCCAAATGTTCAGAGATACCTACATAGCTTGGGTCCCAGCTGTCCCTCATTTCTTTCATGTGGTCTCTCCCTAGAGGAGGGAAGGGTGAAATGCTGGGGATCACCTCAGGAGTTTCTAGTCTTTGCACTACAGAATATTTTCACTGCTAAGTCATCCACTGTGTAGTTCTGCTCAAAGGAGTCCTTGGATTCAAAGGAAACTCAAGAGCATCAGAGTCTGTACTGACAAACGCTTTAAAAAAGAGCTTTTGGTAACTTTTTATTCCTTTTTACTGTCTAATTATGCCATTTCTCCATGTCTGCTCATCATGCACTTTGCCATGATTCTAAATACCAACAGTGGTTAGAAGTCATTGCTGCCTTTCTTCAAAAAGTCAGGTGTTGCAACACCAGCTCTTCCTCCTGACATTCTCTTTCAGACGAGACTTGTGATTTCCTGGAGAAATCCCTTTGGGCCATTCTTTGAATGGATGAGAAAACATCAACTGTAAAAGAAGGGAATAGGTTTGCTTGAGGTAACTCCTGTGACAGGAGTGGCCACCTTCCTTCAGTAGTTGGGTGTTTTCTTGCTCTGCTCAGAGACTGAGTGGACAAGAGTTGTCGCATGTTGTGATCCAACCCACAGCAATGTCTCTCCTGCTGCCATGCAAAGCTGACAGGATGTCCACCCTGCATGGCCATGACTCTCAAACATCTTGTCATGCTAATGAACTCAAATTCTGGGCTTTGAGATGCAGAACTAATGTAAGATATCAGAACAAACTATATACAGTCAAAATAGATGACTTCCTAAAGGAGTATAATTAAATGGCCAAAATAACAGGGTGTTAAAAGGAAAACCATCTTGAGGTTTTTGTTGGGTTTTTTTCCGCTTTGCTGTTCTAAGCATCCATTTCTTTCCTGGAATTCTCTCACTAAACAGCTTTCTACTTCAGTGCACTAACAGAAATTAGGGGGAAAAGTGGTTATAATTTGTTTTTCAGCCCTTTGTAATTTTCATGTTTGTCAGCATTCCTTAAATGCGAGTTTACTTCCTGATCTTCATTATGATAGTTCCTCTTCTATTCAAACGCAATGATTCGGAAATATTTTTTGAGCTTAATCACTTAGAGCGAGACTTACAAAGGAACCATCATAGGAAAACTGAGATTTGAGTACTTGGACTCTGAGCAAAGCTCAGAAATAATGGTTTCCTCATTGTTTGATAAGAATGTGCAGTTATATTATTGTGATCTTTGGATGTTGTTTTTGTTGCAGCTTTGTGTGCTGCCAAAGCAAATTCATGTCATTTGTGTTTTTGACAGTTAAAATATTCAATTAGTGTTGTTTGAAATTGCAGTAATTGTTCATGTTGTTTCCATACAGCACATTGCAACATTTGTGAATTGCTAGCTTAAAGCTATATTGCATATAAATAAAGGACTAAAGCAGAATAGCAATTTAAAAAAAAAAAAAAGTTTGTCTTCTTCCACAGACATTTGTAATACTTCTTTGTTTCTTAACACTTCATAGTTAATTATTTAAATTTTTTGAAATTTAATTATGTAACAGTAGTTTTGGTGTAAATGAGGATGGCATTTAAACAAACAAATGAATAAAAATCAACCTGAAAACTCCATCAGGGTTGTTTCTGTAGGCAACTATTTACTTGTTTCATTCTGGAATAACCTTTAAGTCTTGGAACTGCAATTAAGCTTATATTGGTCTTGTTATTCTTACATTACTGGGTATTAACAATAGAAGTTAGAGAAAAAAGAGTAGGTGCCTGTGGGAAATGCAGAAAATAGTGACAAAGCTTAGGGAGTTAATACTAAGTCTGCTTCTTCAAACTCAGTGCTGTTCTATAGCAAACTGCTGAGCAGCACAGCATTTTTATTTCTATAAAGAACTGAACTACAATTAAAAAAACAAGATGCAGTGCTATTAAGATTATAGGAAAGGAGTGACAGCCATGCAGGCAAGGAGGCAGCCGTGGACTGAGCTAAGTAATCCACTTCCATCTGTGCAAAGCCATTGCACAAACTGAGAAAATGAGCATATCCTCCAAAGAGGAGGCTCAACTCCAGACAGTTCAAACATCCACAATTCAATAGCAACAAAGTAAATGCAGAAGGCCGGAGGAGAAGGCTGTCCACCTGAACTCAGTAAATTGAAACCAAATATAAAATTTCCTGTGGAGGTTTCTACACTGTCTGCCTCTCTCTTCTTGGGAATCAAAAAAGTAAATTAGATTTCTATCCTTGAAGCTGAAACATATGAGTTCTCCTTTCAGATAGAATATCTGTTGATGGAATGATGGTAGACAGTCATTTGAAGTAGTCTAAAAGGAATGTGCTTTAGGGGAAAAAAGTGGTATTGTTAAATTCATTAAGGACTGCTTTTATTAGGAAAAAAGTTGCCAAAGATCTCAGACACTGAGGTCTGTAAACAATTGATCACTGCCTAGGCCTGTCATATAAAAGTCAGCTACAGAGATTGCATCTCAGTTGTCCCTTTTTTGGTTTTTGTTTTTTGAAAAAGGTATTTGAGGTTGAGTTAAAATTTAAACTGTATGTATTTTGCAAGATAAGTATGAGGAAAGGGTTTGCGTCTTTAAAGAAACTTTTTATGCTATTGTTAATTGAGATTTGTTCTAAATATACTTAAGCAATGTGTAAGTACATAAGAGTTTGTGACTCCAAACACCCTTTTGCAGAGGCTACTGGAAAGCTGCTCATAGTGTTAGGTTTTATAACACAAATGAGCTACTTCCAAAGTCATATCTGGATTGATGGTACAGTGCTCCTAATAAAATGGATAATGAGGTTGTGTTTAATAGTAGTATTTTGTTTAGGACTGGGACCTTTTGTGAATATCTCCAAAGGTGTAAAATCAGTTGGCAGGCAGTTAATCAATTAGGTGAAGTCAATGTCCTGATGTGTTTCTTAAATAATAATTTTTTAATATTAAAATAGTATAATTTTATTTAATTTTTATTTCAATTATTGTTAGTAGCCATGAATCCTTGCAGTCAGCTTTACTGAGATACTTTTGACATCTTTCTCTGCAGGCAGAACTTGTGAAAGGGAATCTGCAAAGCGTTGGGCTCACGCTGCGCCTCGTGCAGTCCAAGGAGGAGGACGCGGGGCACGTTGTCATCGAAACCGTGACTCCAAACTCACCTGCTGCAGCTGCTGACCTGCAGAGAGGAGACAGACTGCTGGCAATTGGCAGTGAGTGATATCTCAGCTTCCACAATAAGGGTGGTCTTGTGGGGTGTGCAGTTCAGCCAGTCTCCCTTTCTCAATAACTACAGCTGTGCTTGGCACTCAGAAGCTAACATTTGTGTATTTATAGTCACTTAAGGTCTTTGTTTGATTTATTTTATTGCATATTTATTTACTCCCTCTTAGGTAAAAGGCAAAAGAAGCTTGAATAAACATTTGGCAGCAACATTGAAAACAGAACAAACAAACAACAGAACAAAACAATAAAAACCTGAGCCAAAACATTAATATGACTGGGCTATCAGGAAGTTTAACCTTTTACAGAGGTTTTAGAGACCAGAGCTTAAAATCTACAATGAGTTTTTTTGCTTAGGTACTGCCTAAATAAATCCCCATTGCAATACTTCAGTAATTTAAAAGGCTTTCAGTTCCTTTGAAAGGATAACTGATGATTGCTTTAGAACAAAGGAAAAGTCATTTTTATGTGATCCCCTGCATGACTGTATTTGGACTGTGTGCTCATTAAGATATTTTGGCTTGCATGTAATTTGGAGATACATCAAATGGCTCTGATTATTCTGCTCAGGAAGATGGTTCAGCTCACTCCAGGCACACTGATAATGTAGCATTATGCCCATATTTCGTTAACATGTTGGAACTATTTTCATTTTAGCCTGCTTCTGTTATAATTATAACTGTGTTTAAAGATACCAATCTTTTTTGACGCCTTTGTTAAATGTCTACTGCTGAAAAGTCCAAACTTAGAGTAAGAGCAAAGTTAAAACTGTTTCCATATCAAATCAACATCACTATGTAAGATTACAGTATTATTACAAGCAGCAGACTGGAGTATTTATATAATTATTTTTTCCAGCTTCATATTTACATTTCAATTAAGCTCTTCTGTCATAATTGACTTCCTTTGTTACTGAGCAACAATGTGTTTGTTGACTATTTTTGGTCACTTAGATTATTATCATAATTAGAACTTAACAATGTTTGCTTTTTTTTTTTTTTTAATAGGTGTTAAAATCACATCAACTGTCCAAGTGTTGAAGCTTATTAGACAAGCTGGGGACAGAGTTTTAGTCTTTTATGAAAGGCCTGTTGGGTATAATCAGCAATCAGGCTCAGCACTGCAGGATGGATTTGGACAATTGGAGGACACAGCTTTCTTGGCACAGGCAGAAGATGACCAGAATAGTTTAACAGCTGATGCTGATAGCATCAGAGATTTTGATTCAGAATTTGAAGACTTAGCTTGTGATTCACCTGACCCAAAAGAAGATCTGCCAACATCTCAGAGTCCCAAACGGTCGGTAGTAATTCTTGCTGCTGCTAAACCTCTTGGAACTATATCTCCCATCCTGAATCGAAAACTGCTTTTAGGAAGTCATCAGTCAGCATCAAAAACGCAACAAAAAGATGGGGCTAAAGTGGCAACACCTAAAACTGGTGAGGTTTCAGATGCATCACAGCCACTGGGTAAACAGTCACAAGGATCTAGTACTAAGCCTCCTGTGCCACCTAGGCCACAAATTAAGCCTCCTTTATCTACTAATGATAGCCAAATTGTGTTAGAAACTGGAGGTGTATGTTCTGATAAACCAGAGAGGCCACCTCCACCTGCAAATAATGGAGAAAAAACTACAGAGAAGATAATTAAAATTAGTGATCAGATAGAAGACCCAGCAGTATCAAAAGTAACAGTAACAGCACCAAAGCAAGATACTTTAAAAGATGGACTTACAGAAAATGCACGTAGTTGCAAAGACAGTGACGATCATCGAACGTGGGAGTCACCAGAAATTCCTTATAAAACCCGTCAGGGCCGATGGCCAATGACAAGAACATCCTCCTGTCTATTTGAAGTAGAAAAATACCATAAGTACCTTAATGTTGCACTGTGGTGCAGAGACCCTTTCAAAGCAGGTGGTTTTATCTGCTTAGGATATGTAAGCATAAAACTTGAAGAAATTGCTTTAGATTGTCTAGCTACGTCCTCGATGGAATTTGTTAGAAAATTTCAACTGCATGCTCCTACACCTAAAGCAGCAGTCACCAGAACAGCGTTGCGGAGTTTGACAACCCATAAAGGTTTCAATGAAAAATTTTGTTATGGTGACATAACTTTACAATTCAAATATTTAAAAGAAGGTGAAATGGATGATTTAAGCATATTTCTGGAGAAAGAGAGGGAGTGTCAGTTAGAAGAAGAAGCTCGTGCCCTTCAGAAAGAGGATCCTTTCTCAGGACAAGTTCTCACAGACAACAAGCATAACTTTCAAGATACTCAGTTTCAGAATCCAACTTGGTGCGACTACTGCAAAAAGAAAGTGTGGACTAAAGCAGCTTCGCAGTGCATGCTCTGTGCTTACGTTTGCCATAAAAAATGTCAAGAAAAGTGTTTAACTGAGACGCCCTATTGCGTAGGAGCTGAAAAGCGGCTCGATCGAACTGCGGGCAGCAGCAGAGCCGAGGGACAGGAGGCTCCTGCGGCCTCGTCCTCTCGCGTTGATCCCGAGGCCAAATCCAACCGAACCACGGGTCTGACCAGGCACATCATCAACACGAGCACGCGCCTGCTGAACCTCCGGCAGGTGCCCAAAGCCCGCCTGGCCGAGCAGGGCCCGGACGCGGCCGAGCCTTCGCCAAAGCACACCCCGAACACGTCCGACAACGAGAGCAGCGACACCGAGGTCAGCGGGCCCAGCAGCCCCTCCAAGCGCGCCTCCGGCACCGGCATCAAGCTGGTCCGCAAGGAGGGCGGCCTCGATGACAGCGTCTTCATCGCTGTTAAAGAGATCGGGCGTGATCTCTACAGAAGTTTACCCACAGAGGAGCGTTTTCAGAAATTGGAGTTTATGTTGGATAAGCTGCAGAATGAAATAGACCAAGAGCTGGAAAACAATAACTCGCTCGTTAAAGAAGAAAAAGAGACGACCGACGTGAGGAAAAAAGCCCTGATTTCTGCTGCACTGGCTAAGTCAGGTGAGAGACTGCAAGCCCTCACGCTGCTGATGATCCACTACAGGGCAGGCATTGAGGATATCGAGTCCCTGGAGAACATGTTCTTAGAGAGGCAATCCAAAAAAGTGACTAAAGATTTCGATGAACCCAGTATAGCAGAAGAAGTGGATAGCGAAGATGGCAGTCTGACAGAGGCTCCAATAGTGAACATCATATCAGAAGACCCAGTTGATCCACCTCAATCAGTAGACTGATATTTACATATTTAGTCTTTGAAGGAATGGACTAAACGAATACTTTGCACTTAACTCCAAACACACACAAATTAAATTAAAACACTGGTATAATGTGCGTGTCCTGCTTCTCCACAGTTAATTGCTAATAGTGGTTCTTCTCCAGCTACAGCACCATCATTTTGTTAAACTAGCTGGTTAAAACTACACTTTGGGGTTTATATTGGAAATTTATTTTTAATAACTTATTTTTATTTTTTCTAATTACGTAACCTTACCATTTCACATCAATATGTGTGGTTTCCTTAATACGTTACTTGACCCCACTTCCCCTCTCTGTATTATTTTTTTTTTAGCTAGTGTTTTCAATGGGAAACAGGAAGGGTTTTCAAAATGTTTAGTTTCCATTGTATGATGAAAACATTATAAGCTTGTTGCATGCCTAAGCTGATGACTGACTCAGAAGTCACCAAGGGGCCAGGCTTTTAAGTGTTGATCACAGTTTTAGTGTATGTCTTCTAGGTAGTTGTGTATTTTTTGCCAAACATATCATGACAGCAAACAAAAGGTCATTCATTTTGTCTGTTATTAATACTTACTGAAGTTACCATTGCATATCATTTGTTTTCCACGTTTTTGTTAAATACAAGAACTTTTTATAGTTTGTATTTAACACGAAATACAGTAATGCTATGCTAAAAAAATCCTTCTTAGAACTTTGGACTATTGTTAGATATCAAAGTATAAGCTGATATCTCATAATAATTTAATTGGGAATATTTTCAAGGTGAGAGGCTCATTGCCTTCCAGAACGAAATCATATGTTTGTGATGTTGTATTATCTGATAGCCTGATAAAGGAAAGTTGTTCTTCACAAGACTTAGAGGTTTCATTGCCTTCTGTGAAAAAGCATGTAATGATGGTGTAAGTAATATAAAGAAATTAATATTTTGCTGCAGACTATCATTTTGGAAAGCTTAAGGTGCAAAAATACAAAGTATCTAATGTTCTCTCAACACTTTTGAGTAATCATAGAGTGGTAAGTTGCATTCAGCTTCTCAGACAGAAGATAGAGTCTGAGCAGCAGGATCACCTTTGTCAGCAAAATGTCCTATAGTGTATATAACATGTTTTATTTGAGTCAGTTTGTGAGTCCAGTAGAGATGAGGAAGAAATTCAGCCAGCTGCTTTTGAAAAGAGCTGTCTGGTCTTGTGCTATGTGTAAACTGTGGATCTTAGCATCACTTGGCTAAGGCCATCATTCTTATTTATTTCCTGTAGACATGTCTTTGTTTCATCTTCTGTGTATAGAAATTTTGTATAAAATATCATCTTTATTTTAGGTACTGTGCTAGGTACTCGTATCATTATCACTGGTATTGCTGGTAGTAGAAAAAAAAAGCCTTTGTGGGAGTGGAGTTTGAGATGGTAAAATAACTCCTTTAGTTTTTGAGGTCATCTGTAATGTACCTCTCCTTTAAATTTGCTTCTTGGTTTAGTTTGTGATGGGCAAAATTAAGAAGCAGTGGTTTTCACCATGGAACAGCATGCTTGTGCTTCTAAACAAAATGGTTACTGCCAGTCATGCAACTACTTGCACTTTTTAGTGAGTTCTGGGCAGTTGATGCTACTTAGTTGATGTATGGAAAACACTATCCATGCTAAAAGAGGCATGTGACACACTTCTGAAATTAAGCTTCAGCAAATAATCGCACAAAATTAGCTTCCCTTCTTGTCTAAAAGTTATTTAACCTATACTTGCTTGAGATGGATATTAAGACTTCCCCACTCCATTTTCTCAGCGGCTTACCATTGGTGGTGATCTGCATTCAATGCCATCAGTGTTTGCTCTTACAGACTACTACAGAGGTTTTCAAATATATCCAAGTGCTTCATTTAAGCCCTGGTGCACATGAAGGAGCTGTGAAAACAATGCAAATACTGATTTCAAAAACACATTCATGGTTTTAAATTGACTCGTGTAACACAGTGGGTAAGAAAAGCTGGATATCGTTTTCCTTGCATAGTGTTGCTAATGATGATGATTGTAAGAGGTAAATTAAATGTAGTGCAATATTTTTAAATATACTGAATGAAAAAAGGGCAAAATAGTTGTATTATAGTGATAAGAAGGAAAACACGAATTCCCATCTGGCATTATTTACAATAAGCAGTGAATCTCGAGGGGGAAATTGTAATACTACATTCCTGATGTAATCTTTGCTTCGTGCTTGACTGTAAATAGCTGAAAATAAAGAATACCACAGAAAACAAGAATATCTTGACTTAATGATATCTGAATAGGTGGCAGCTACACACATTTGCAGAAGACCTGCCTAATATGATTTTGTTGGCTATTATTTTATCATGAGAATAAGCTTTAATAAAATAGTTTTGCTAAATTATCAACTTTCTTGCATTGTGTCAATGTTTTTTAAACCCTTCTATTGCAGTAGCTTATCATCTAAAGCCACCACTTAAAGGAAGGATCTTCAGGGGAAAAACACATTTTGCATTATATAAAACTACTGATAACTGGATTATTTGGGCTGAGAAATTTGAAATAAAGCATCTGTGAAAGTTTACAGTTGCAGAGGAGGAATAAATAAATTGGGAGCAAATGAATAAAGTGTCTTTATCGCACTTGAATTGACACAGATCAAAATATACAAGATAGGAAAAATACACATTTTTCCAGCACAGAAGAGGGATTTTTGTGTATTTTCTGTCCTGTCACCAAAAAAAGTTTGGTTACTCATTACTCAAAAAATCCAAAACAACTGCTAAGTTTTTATTTGGGAGTGAGGAGAAAGGTGGCACAAAGATTATAAACATGAATGTCTGTGGATTTTAATTAATCTTCCCCTTCTGGAGGAGCAAGAGAAGGGGAGCCACTGCCCTGTGCTGATGTGCTCAGCAAACCATGGGAAGGGGCTGCTCCCTAAGGCCCAGCTGCAGAGGAGGAATGGGATCCATTTATCTCTCCTTGGTTCTCCTACTCATGTTGCAGATTAATGCAAACTCCTCCTCAGTTTTGATGTGCTCAAAAATACAAAACCAAGCCATGAAGAAAGCCTTTCTGTGCTTTTAAAAAAATGTGAGTTGCTATATTTGAGTTATATATTAGTGAATTCCAGAAATACACTGGTTGATCAGCTGGCAAGAAGATGAACACATGCTGTAATAATTTAGAATTCTTGCACTGGTATTTCAGTCTCAGATTTGATCAAATTAACAATTTGATGTTGACCAAAAGACTCCATGAAGTTAAGTAGAATAACAACTCTTGGGGCAAAGTTCCAAGTGTGCAAATCACAGTAAAATCTGAGCCTAATGTAAATAGTCACTGATCTACACAATTATTACTTACTTGGTGACAGTGAACAGTTCATCATATGACAGGATCTTTGTTTCTGAAGGAGCTCTGAGAAATGTTTCCCACCAGTGAGACACCTGACAGCTTTCCCCACACTGGTAAGGCACAGTGCATAAGGCAAATCACGAGGGGGGCTCGTTCTTTTTTAATTCTTTTTTTCACTTTATTACAATAGATCATGGACTTCTGTCAGATAACTTTATTTTGATGTGTTCTGAATGCGTAATTATTGACAGAGCAATACTTGAAGTTTGATCCACTATATTCTTCATATTTTTTGACCATAGTATATACGCTTTACAAAACTATATGTAAACATAGTATCTATGCTGTAGTACATAAAACATCTGCAATTACATGAGAGAAGGCACATAAAGATTTTCATTTTACAAATGAAATGATACACCGTGGTTGAGAAGGACATTGGGATTGTTTTTAAAATGCTTTCTTTCCAAGTCTTGTTTTTCCTAAGTCCCAAAAAGTCCCTTCTGCAGACAGGGACTGCCTAATACAATACTTCACCTGTATTGGACTGTGTCCCCAAATGTTAAGAGAGATTGGCAACAAACTGGCTGCTTCTTCCATTTTTTTAAGCAAAGAAGGTATTTGAACTCATTTTAAAAAATTAATGTAGATTGAATTTTTAGATGTATATGTAAGTGCATATAAAAGAGTCATTTGTACTGCTCCAGTTAGCAGCTCACTTTCAGTACATGCTAAAACTAAACAATGTAATACTGCAGCTTTTCTTAACCAGTCACTGAATATGCAACAAAAAAAAAGTTGAAATATGCTAAAAGAGCCAAAAGATAGAAATATAAAAAGTATCCTCCTGCTGTTACATTCCCTGCTCAGGGAAAGGAACAGTGCATGTTCATTCCCACTTGTTCACCTGGTGGTGTGTGCTTGGGGGCTCCATATTGCACAGCTGCTCGATTAAAACTTTGTTAAATACCAATAGTAGCAATTCACTCATCTGTTTAACATGTTTTCCTCAACTTTGGTAGTTCAATGAGAACTCAGTATTAAAACTGGCAGAGAAGTTTTGTTCCTCTCATTTAGTTTTTTGTATAATTACGACCTGAAGTTATGAAAAAGTGATAGTGCTGTCCATACTCTAAATTCCAGCTCCTCTCAATGCACTTACAAGGGTGTCACTTAAAAGGATGCAAATTGGATAGGTTTTGTCTGAGGGCTGCTTTTTTAAATTTCCAATTAAATAAGAAAGATTCAAGTTTGACAGTAACCTATGACCTCAAATAAAATATTAAATACTGTCAAGGAGGTGACTTTAAAAACCAAATCGTTAAAATTCACATTTATACAGATTTATACTACACATTTAATAAAAAATAGAGTGTAATATTCAATAAAATTAAATACACAAAGAGTAACACTATACAAATGGTTTATAAAAGCTCTTTCCCCCCGTAAGGCGGTTTGCAGTCTGCTTTATAGTCACGGGCAATAAATAATATACCTTTGGTTTTTCTGACCATTCACTATTAAATGTACAGTACAACTAAAACCTGGATGAGATGTTTCACATGAGCCACAGCGTTTTGTACACCTAAATATGTTATATGGCTTTTCTGTTATTCATCACTTTCATATTCCTCCTCCTCTTCACCTATGGGGTAGGACTGGATGTTGTTCTGGGTGTACATTTTTGTTTTCACGGGGCAGTTGTGATCCATGAGTATTGCCTGGAAGAGAAGAGAGTGTGAGCATTTCAGGGCTGATCCTGCACACAGCCAGCGTGCTGCCTGCACCACTCAGGGATTCACCTCTCCTCCCTTCTGAGGCAGAGCCCAGACTGATTGCAATTAGGGTAAATTGAGTCCACAGGTCTGTGTGAGGGGGGGATCTCTAAAGACATCTCTGGAAAATTTCTATTTCCAGTATTTCAGCCCAGGTATTACTGAAATACACCTACCTGCTCTCCAGATACAGTAGTTTACCCCTCCCATAATTAATTTCCATCTATTAAAACCTGGATGAACAGTCAAGAGGAGTCCTGCTGCTTCAAGCCAATTCTCTTTTACTGTTTTTGTCCCCTCTTTCCATGGAGATCCAGAACAGCATAACTGAGGATAATGCCAGGAGTGGTGGTCCCAATACTGTGCCTTGACACCCATGGCAAGCTAAAAGTGGTAATCATGGGAAGGGCCAGATTAAAAAATTCCCTGGGCTGAAATCTCCCAAGGAGTTTTGGAGCAGCTGTGTAGTGTTTTTCATGCTGAGTGCAATTAAGTTTGGGGGTTAATAATTATGCAAAGACCATAATTTTGGGGCCCTCCTTTTGACTCTGAGAATTGGTACATAATTTTACAGCCATGAGCCACTTAGGGAACAGGAGCTATTTTGCATTTAAAGGTATCGTAGAGGTGGCAGGTGCTGGAAGGTGTGGGAGCCATGGGGAGAGATCCTGTCCCTCCAGGGGATGTGATGTTGAAATGAAACTGCCAGGGACCATGGAAGTACATGATAAATTTTATATTGCCAGGAAAGAGCAGCTGATTTTTTTTTTCTTTTCAGTTCCTCAGCCTTATTTAATGTAAGAAACCAAACCAAACTAAACCAGTGCAGCCAGCAAAGGTCATGACAAGGGATTAACTGGGATTCTGCAGTCCAAATATGAGCCAAGCAGAAGGTCTCTGGCCTCACACACACCATTATTTCAGCAAGATTCAATTTTCCACCTTCTGCCAGTACAAAGTGAGCAGCACAAGCAGCAGGTGCTGTCCTTACCTTGCAGAGATGTGCCACTGCAGAATAAGACCATGACCATGCAAAATTAGTTTCTTTTCACCCAAATAAACAACCAGCAACTACATTTTGGGCCCAGATCAGCCTTTTTCAGGAAGAGCAAGGATGGAGTGCTGGGTGGGCTTAACCTACAGATGGTGACATTGTTCACACACACCCTACAGTGGCTGGGGAGCACTGAGTGCTCTAGAGCATTAAGTCTTTGACAAATTTATATTAAAAAAAAAAAAAAAGTGGTACATATTGGACAAGAGAAGCCACTAGTTTGTAGGGATAGTTGAACTACATGAAGGAAGGAAAAGGAGGAAAAAAGATGATCCAAAATATTCAAAATATACTGTGGTATATTTTTAAAATATATTTTTCCCAGAGGACCATGGGAGAAAACCAGATTGAGGCACACCAAGGAATAATTTGGTCAATTGGCCAATAGAGTTCTGGCTCCTCAAGGAAAAGAGAAATTAATTCTCTGCTGACTCCACCACAGCGTATGCTGATGCAGAGGAATGTCTACAGGACCCTGTTTCATAAAAATCAAATTTGTAACTCTGTAACATCTAACTAATAAAGGGTTTGCCTTTATACATCTTGGACATAAAAAGAAGGGGGAGTTAATTCCAAAGTTAATGCCTGAGGGTGAAATACAATGTGCTGGTCCCATTTTGAGGAAGTTAGAGGCAAATATGCAAATGTAAGTTATCATTTGTTTCACTGAAAAAAACCAAAATAATAATAATAATAAAAAAAAAGAAACCAAGTTACACTTACCATTTTCTCCTCTTTGGCAGGTGGACTTCGAAGGAAAAAGCACAGGGGAGCAAAGAGGATATCCACAATTCCTATAATTGTCATGAGCCATGGGAATCCAATGGCCTTGGCAATGGCACCACCGGCAGAGGGACCTTGAACAGATAAAAACCCTTTTCTGGAGAATGCTCAGACACAAAATCTGCAGCAGTCACTTCAAACAATGGTAATTTTGTATACAAACCCCCCACCTTACAAAGGGATTTGAGGAATGTAAAGCCATGTTTGTCATTATATCATAAAACTTTCCTGGCTCCATTCCCCACATGCCTTAAAGACGTTCCTAAGGGCAGCTGTGTCCTGCTCTCAAGGAGGCAGGGCTCAGAGGGGAGTGTTCCCCTCTGCAGACCCAGGAACAAGGCTGTGGTGGGAGTTTTAAATGTTCCAAGGTCTCTTTCCTTGGTATATCCCATTTGTGTCCAGTGCCTTCAGACACCTCCAAGCCCCTAACAGCTCCTGAAGTGAGCACAGCATTGCTGCAGGGGAGGGGACAGATGCCAAACACAATTCCCCCTGCTCTGATTTCTCGCAGAAAATAAAAACCTCTTCTCATCAAACCTGCCAGCACCACTGGGATTCACACCTGGCACTGTAGCAGCTTCCCCTTTTCTTAACTTTCCCCTTTCTAACTGTGCTCTGCAGGCAGGGAAAGGCTGGACTCACCTATGGCAAACCCCATGCAGAAGGCGACGTCGGCGATGGCGTAGACGCTGCCGTAGACGGAGACGTGGCGCAGGTCCACCAGGTAGCCCATGATGGGCATCATGGACGAGTCCACCATCCCTGCAAAACAGATCACAGCACATTGCTGCCCTTTGCTGCCCCTCCTTTAACATCCTGCTGAGCCACGTGCTGAGAAGGGATGCAAAAGCAGCTAAAAGGATGTTTCTTCATAACTAAGCAAAAGATTTGTGTAAAAATAGTCTGTATTAGCTTTGCTTTTTTTAATGGTTTTTGCGGTGTCTGGGGTCACGTGTGGATGTGTATACAGGTGTACAGAGGACAGGAGAGATGTGAGCTGAGGGTGTATCCACACTTCCCACCAACTGTCTGAGCAAAGCTCCCACCTCACATTACCTGCCAAGTAATAGGGGAAGTTATCTGCTGTGAACTTGCC
This sequence comes from Dicaeum eximium, assembly GCA_013396995.1. Classification (NCBI taxonomy): domain Eukaryota; kingdom Metazoa; phylum Chordata; class Aves; order Passeriformes; family Dicaeidae; genus Dicaeum; species Dicaeum eximium. The sequence goes on along the minus strand of VWZP01006534.1, from coordinate 71,523 downwards.
CTGACTGAAGGCCTAAAAAACAGCATAAGCTCTCAGTCAATCAAAATTATTTACAGTGTTTTTATCATGTCTTTTGATACACACCCCCATTTCTGGCAAGAAACAGCACAGACAGCTCACAAAACTGCTGAGATACTTGGGATCTGAGTTTGTGCCTGCAGCTCCTTTCCTCACTGCACATCCCTCACGTGAAGATGCCCCAGAGCATTTGGTGAGCAGCCAAGCACTGCAAAGCAAGGCAGGGTCCCCACTGCACCTTCACCCCCGTGTAAGGAAAGCTCACACAAGTTACTTGAAGAGTACATGTGTGTGAGCCTTTTTTTTCCTATGGAAATGTCTATATAAATCCTTTTCCACTACAGGAAACCTGTGGGTTTGGGGCAGTGCACAGCTTCATTTCTGATAACAACATTTACATTCATGGACAGGCTGAAAGAGCTGTTTAGGTCGATGGAGCAGTTCTGGACAGGCTTGGGGGTCCAGCCGGGCTGAAGCAGCCTGGTTTAAACTCCCAAGGCACTGTCCCTTAATCCTTCTTGCTCTGCCTGCCAGTCTGGGCCACAGCTCAGGCTGCACCACTGTTAGATCAGAACAGCAACAAAACTGATTTTCTGTGTCATTTCATATCAAATCATTTTTACAGAAATAACACATTGTAAGAACTCATTGCAAATTTTCTTACCTATGGCAAATCCAACTCCAAAAGTTGGTGCTATGAGCCCATAAATGTTTTTAGCAAAGGGTACCTATAAAGGAAATTTCAGGGAGTTAATTATGTCACGCTGCACATGCTAATGAGGTTAGTTTCATTTTCTGGGATAAATTCTCCAAGTAGTTATGGCCCACTTTGTACAGATCTGAGAGTTTGATCCTTGCTCTGAGCTGTCATTTCAGACAACTGTGCCATTAAACCACTGACACACTTACTATTACAAACTGCTGAGTGACAGCTCAACAGAGGAGCATGCTCCTCTCAGAGTCATCATTTCTAAAAATAATTGAAGCACTGAAATTGGAAAGCACTCAAGACTCTGATCTGGAGCCTATTAACCACGCTTTGTTTAATAACGTGTCATAAAACTCTCATGGGAAAAGCACAGATTTGAAGATGAGCACACAAACATTCACATGATTTAAAAGATGCATGATTGTCTACTTACACATAAAATACTTATTCCCACGATTAGCATCCCAAGCAGAGCACAGAGCCACCTATCAAAGGAGAAACATCACTCAGAGATGTTGTGATAATGAGATATTAGAGCTGATCCTGAATGTTTCAAAGCCAAGTCTGAAGCGCTGAGTTAAACAGCAAAAGTAGCAATGTGTTCAAAAAAAGTAATTTTGCTCCTATAGAACAAGCTTTAATAATTCCCACTATCAATAAATTGCCCTGGGAAGCACTGGAAATGGTACATGAAGGGACTGGAAGATGATTAGCATTTTTAAATTAAGCATACCTTCCAATTTTGTGCGCAAGTATCCCAAAAAGATTCGTCCCAATGAGATAAGAGATGCTAGCTGGAAGAAAAGCAACGCCTGAAAAATATGAACGAGATGTTTTATCAGCAAGGATTTTAGTGAAGTGTTAGAAGAAACTAATAAATCCCAGACACTGCAATTTTGATCTGGACACATCTAATAGAGCCCAAAGAATCAAATATCCGGTTTGTTGCAGCCTTCCCTTGAAATCTAAGGACATCATCTGTGAAATGCAGGAGCAACGTGATGCCTTTGAAAAAAGTTTCTCAGCATCAGCTACAAGAGCTGGTCTGGGAGAGAGGACAGAACAACAAAGAGCAGAAGTTTGTATCTGACTGCAATAATCTTTGGGCTGGGTCAGGGGAGCAGCTCTGCTGCAGTTCCAGGGTTTATGGAGCACGTGCTCAGCACATGCACCAGCCCAGGGCGCTCAGGGTGGGTGATCCCCCCGCAGGAGGGGACAGCAGGGCTGCTGTGCCTTTGCAAGTGACAGTCCCCCTCTAAGCCTGGGAATGCCACGAAGCTTCCTGGTACAGGCAAGACTGTAGTGCCAGGATATGGCCCTTGGTCAAGTACAGACTGAAGTCAGGCACGTGTCAATAATGTGAGGATGAAAAACTTTTGAAAGTTGTATTGAAATGATTTAGCCAACGCATTTTTAATTTTTTTTTTTTAAATTGCATATTGGTTAAAATAAAATTTAAAAACTTCAATAGCTTGCAGATGAGGACACCTGAGTAAATAATATGTCTCTCATTTCCCACCTCCACTTGGAAAAGCACATTGCTGGCACCAGCAATGATTTTCTACCCCCAAGGTTGCCCCAGCAGTGGCTGTATCTGGATGCTGCTGTCTGGTGACATCTCTGGTTTAAAACCCAGTCATTACAGTCTGTACTGGAGGATTCATCCTCTCCTTCCACAGAAGCCCCAGAGCAGGACCCAGCCAGAGATTTAGAAAGCAGCCAGTGTCAGGGTACACAGTCCAGCCATTGCCTTCACGTGCTCTTCATCTCCCACCAGGGCAACATAGGTTTTCTCATTTCCTGCCTATCCATCTTCCTTCCCATCTCTCTGATATATTCATAAGGAAAAAAAATCAAGAGGTAATTTTTAGCACAGCAATATCCTGTGATTAAAAACCTTGTGGGTTACAGTGGTGGTGCTGAGGAAATATTTAATTTTAGCCTGTGAAACCACAGCTACTTCAGTACTGCTTGGATCTATCTGGTTATACCACACAGAGCAGAGCTTGACAGCTGTAAAAGAGAAATAATGCTGCAAAGGCTTGTTAAATAAGACTTGCACAGGTTGGTCTGTAAGCTGTGGCATACTAAGGCAGAACCATAATTTTCTAAACTTTATGGCTTTATGCACAGTAATATTCATTGGTCAAACCAAGGTGCTTTATACCTTCAGATCATGCTTCAAACAGCTGGATTTCCTATTGCATAAGAAAATAATTTGCTTAAAACCCTGCAGTTCAATTTACAATTTAAGAGGCTTAACAATTTTCATTAATGCTGTCAAATTAGACAAAGTGAAATGGAGTCAATTATTTGTATCATTAAGGGGTTTAATTAATCTTAATTTAAAATTGATATTTTCCTTCTAGTAACCTCAGTTCAATGAAGAGTTTTGTAAATCTCATTTCTATTGCACCAGTAATATGAAATTGGTGAGGGAGGTAGATAGGCAATATCCATTTTTCCTTTTTGAGGTTCAAAATACCTAAGTTTGCCTGTTCATTCTGCTGTATTAGAGGCTAGAAGTTATTGCCAGTTCAGCAGTACATTAAGAACTGCATCTGTGGCCACTCTAGATCTCAACTGCATTAATTAGAGCTAAGGTTTGTGCTTTCTATAGGGTGTAGGGACACCTACATTAACACAGAGCAGGGATATCAGCTGAACATAATTTTCATGAAGGATTTTGCTTTTTCTTTGAAACTATACACTGATATTAAAAAATACCCTCATGAGCACATAATTAAATTAATCAGAGATAGATGAAGGCTGAGCATCCTGGAAGGAGGGAGGGTGTGCTGCCAGAGCACCTGCTGCCCATCTCTGTGCCTGCTGCTCCAGGCACCAAACCAGGAGCTGAGGAGGGATTCCCTGCAGGGAAAACGCCAAACAAAGGGTTTTGCTGTGCAAGGCTGGCTCTGCAGCTCAACAGGCACCTTGCAGCTGCCCTGGCCAACGTTCACAGCCAAAGCAGGGCTGGGATTCCCAGTGGAGCTGGATCAACCCCAGTCCTGAGGCTGCCTGCAACTATTTTCCTTGAAATGTGAGTGTAGCCCATTACAGGAGCCCCTACTGCAATAACATCACCTCAGTGTATTTTTCTTACATATCAGTGTTTGTAATTGTGCAGGTTTAACACTGAGACTTTACAGAATGTAAAAAAAAAAAAAAATTACCCCCCTGAAGCAAATAATCTTTAACAGGGCCAGAACTCAGATATCCAATAGACAAAATATACAGATTTTAAAAAATGTACTGTACTTTACCAAGCTGCCATTTTTTTGAGCACATGGTCTCCATCATCCAGATGGGTAAAGCTGGTTCAAGCATAGCAATAGCCATGTTTGCAAAACAGATTGACCCTTAAAGAAAGAAAGGGAAGGGAAAAAATAGTAGTAATTATTTATTTTGACTATAAACAAAACACCACGCAAATAATGGATGCTTTTACATAAAATATTGCACTTTTCACAGCCCTATTTGTCTTGTGTCAGATGGTGATTAACATTAAATAGAACACAGTGTAAAAACCACTGAACACTAACTTTTTATATGTTTCTATTCTCCTAGAAATTCTACAATAAAGGTTAAGCTATTTCATAATGTGAAAGTTTGCAGTGAGCTTGATGACATTTGGAAAGTTCATGAGGTCTGTTGTACAAATGATTAGCTAAAACTACAATCACTTGGTCTTTACCTGGTCTCCTGGGGCAATACCAGAGCCCAGCTGTGCAAGAGGCTCAGGCTCTGACCCTGTGCCTCTGTCATCTGAGAGACCATGCCTGCATCACATGACAGCATGAGGAGGTCTGGAGCCTAAAAATACCAAGATACAAGCACAAGGATGTCTGCTCCCCACAAATGGGGATTTTCTCTCGAGATCCTGCAGGCAGCCAGCCTGTGCAGCAAACATGGGTTTGGCTTTGAGCTTGCACAGCCCTGTTGTTGTTGAGGCGGTCACAACACAAAGTAAAGTTTACAAGCAGTTTTAGTTGGCAACTCTTTATTTTTACAAGTGGCCAATCTTTTATACACTTTTTAATTGTTTATACTTCTTCTATCTTAAATATTGGCTACAATAAATTAACATAACACCATTGGTGCAAAGTAACAGTGACTTCAGCTAACTTTCTAAAAATACTTCGACTAGCTACAAACTTCTCTCCTTATCTTTTTTTAATTTCTCTCTTCTCCTGGTCTCTTTGGTGACAGTTTTGGAGAGAGCTCCTTATCAGCTTCTTCTTGCTTCTCGGTCCTTTAGCTAACAGACCCGCTGCTAGCTCCTTCCACACAGCCCCATGAATTTCTAATGCTTACAAATCTCTTTTGAGTTCCTGGACCTTTAACAACCCAGACACAAAGATAACGAGTGGTGGAAGTGCTGGTTCAGCCTGGTCTGCCAGCTCAGCTCTGCCCTACACCTGCCCTACCCTGCTCAGCTCTGCCCTACACCACTGCCTGCACACCCAGGCTCCAGTGGGTTTGTGTCCTCATCTCTCCTCAGTGGGGCACTCCAGCTTTACTGGAGGGATTATGAAACCCCGTGGTATTTCCTTGGATCCCAGATGCCTTTCACTCTTACTCAAAAGACCCTCAGGCACTCAAAGCTTAATGCAGGGCAACAGGACATGTCCCCTCTGCTAATCCCTTACAAAATGGCTTTTGGAAGTCACTGCTGGAAGTGACAACCTCAAACTCGTGTTCCCATCTTTCTTCCTAATATTTACAATCTCTGAATTTCAGGAAAATATTCTAGACTCTTTCAGCCATTTACTATAAAAATTGTACTCTTTTTTTTTTTAATCTGAATTTTTCAGAGGTCAGAGAAATATTATTGCTCTCGGAGGGAGTTCCTCATCATAATGTTCAGAACCAAATGAGCACTGATGCCATTCTTTGCTCAAACCTGTCAGAATATATTAGACTGTGTATCCACAATTCCTAAAATGAACTTGCTGGCTAGCTGGCTCACTCCCTTCCCCGGGCAAGGAGCAACAGTTCAGCACTGCTTTGCCCTGGAGACAAAAACCAACCTTTCCACTCGGGTGCAAGCTCCCAGAGTGTGTCTGTGAGGAGCCCCAGTCAAACACCTTGGGGCTCTGCCAAGCCAAAATCAGCCGTGCTCAAACAGCTTCCTTCACGCTGGAAAAAACATTCCACAGACTGCAGCCAGAGGAAGCAGGACTGTTCTAACTGAGACAGCTTAAATAGCAAAGCATTTATTCTGTTCTGAACAAACCTCACAAAGGAAGGAGACACAGGTGTGCTTGCACACAGTTGTGGCACCTGCTTCTCCTCAGGCCAGGAAGCACCACCAGAGATTACCAAAGTACTCAGGGATTCGGTGATAAAGGTGCTTCAGATCTGCAGAATGTGCCCCAAGAGAAAAGTGACAGCCTGGGCTGGTACTCTGCAATCTCAGGGCTAAGTCCAAGAGCCTGCTGCCTCAGTAAAGCTTCCCCAAAAGAAAATCAATTATTTCTTTCCTCAGTCTCGCATGGAGCTGATCTTCCTTTAAAGTGCCATGTGTGAAGGGCATGAGTCCTGCATCTTTTCTTCCTTGAATTAGATTAAATGTCCTGGCTGGCCAGGAGGGGTGAAATTGGAGCCTTCCAGCTGATCCCACCCCCACAGCCAAGAACCCCCTCAGCTTTTGGCAGAGTGCCACAGACATCACTGGAATTTTCCTGTGGATGCGCAGGCACCCCATGAAAAGCTGTCCTGCCTTCTCCAGGACCTGTGTGCTCATGATGGTGTCTGTCCCAGCTCTGGGTTTTGAATCTGATCATTTAAAATAACTTGTGTGTCCATGCAGCTTTGCCAGGCAGTAGCACTGTGATCCCTGTCAGTGAGGTTTGGCTTCAAGAATGACACTGATTTCACTCCCTGAGCTCCCACCAGCAGTGACAAAACCTGTCAGTGACATTTCTCCTGCCTAGCTGATGGGTACTGATGGCACAGACTGTGAAGCATTCAGCTCTGACACAAACCAGGGCATTTGGCATTCAGCTCTGACAAAACCAAATGGTCTGCAAGGGAAATAAAGCAAAGAGAAAAGGCTGAGGTTAGAGAACATCAGCATCATCTGTACTGTCAAAGCACTGGGCAGCCTCTGTTCTGGGAGGCAGAGACCCCAGTGCTCCCCTTAATCCCACTGATAATCCATGGGAAGGGCTTTCTTATACTTTATATGCTTTAACTGCTGTAAGAGAATTACTGAATGACAATCTGATCTCTTATGACAAGCACTGTCTTTGCTATACTTTTCCCTCAAACACTTTTATTCAGTGTTTTTTTCATGCTCCAAGAATTTCTCAAGCAAAAGGGTTTGTATGACTTAAATCACAGCTCAACCAAGTCACAGAGTTAAGGTTATGATAATTCCCTAAAATCAGCAAGAAACAGATGCCTGGAAGAATTGCTCTGTTGGACAAGCAAGTTAGGATGAAGAAACAGAACTGTGAAAATAATTATCTGTTTCCAGGTATTTTATCAAAATTAGAAAGGGCCAGGCTTAATTACAGACTTCAGAATAAATATTCAACAATGTGCAACACAAAAAGGCAAACTTCTCCTGAGACAGAAAGGCTCATTAGAAAAATGATACATGTAATACCAAACCCCATTCACCATTCCACCCAGACCTTTTTGAAATACAACTGGCACTCAAGAGACCAAACTCACTCCCTGTTCAAACAGAAACAAAGTTCAGTGTTATTCCCTGTGCCTGCCTGTGATGTGCTGGCAATCCCTCACTGAAAGTCACTTGCCTCACAGGAAGTTTCCTGGCCACATCTCATTGCCCCATCAGGCACCTGCAAGTCATTAGTGGCCACTCAGCTGGAAAGACACATTTATTTCAAATTTTCTGCCTATTTTGCTTCTGCTAGTCCATTTACCTTGTATTACCAACACATTCTTAGATCTTTATAGAAAGTAAACCAGCAAATGACAGTGCTGTTAAAGCAGCTCAGCCCAAGGCATGCCAAGAGGCCAGGAATGACATCAATGGCTGGTTTAAAGAAGGAAAAAAAAAGGTCTGGTACCTGCTGCAATAATGATATATGGGTCCTTCAAAAGTGTCAGTAAAGGTGTCCCCTTCTGACTCTGCAAAACAAAAGCTTGGGATTAGGAAAGGCAAAGTGGCACCCATTCCTGCAGTGTTTTGCCTTAATACTCACTTCTGCCTGTGTTCTGGAGGGCTGCAGAACAAGTAACTGAACAGCTGTGGAAAGAAATCAGTGCTGTATCACTCCTCCAGGAGGGGGATGGATAGCAGGACCAGGAAAGGGACGTGCTGCAGGGGGATCCTGACTCAGGGAATACTGACCTCCATCAAACAGAGCCAGGGCTGCCAGCACCAGGAAAGGAGAGCTCTTCCCCACAAACTCATACATGACACTCCCAAAAGGGGGGCCCACTGCCAAGGAAAGGACAGGACAAAGCTGTGAAGAACAAAACCCCTGCGAGCGTTCGGGCACATCCTGCTACTGGCACACAGCAACCAAAAATCCACTTTGAAAACCCCCACAAAGATCACTGATCATGGCAGTCACCATATTCTCCATTCCCCAAAACACTGTGCAGTGTAAACAAAACCCAAACATCCCAGAGATTACTGCCTGACACGTGTATCCACACAGGGAATGTCTGCTGTGGGAAAAGTTCTTCACATGCACCACAATTCCAGCCTGGAGACTGCACAATTCCATCACACCCAATGAGACCCTTCTGTGCTTTCAGAGGTCCCAAGTACATGCTTTGGGATGGCTTCTTTTGCCAGCAGAGCCTCCAACTCACTCACCTAATACTCCCATAGCCAGGCCTCCGAGTGCAATTCCCATTGCGTTGCCTCTCTCTTCATCATCCGTATAAACAGTGGCAAGCAAACCCATCCCTACAATTAAAAAAATAAATTAAAAAAAAAAATCCAAGGGAGACAAAGAAAAGAAACAAGCACAGCACAAAATCAGGCATCTGTGTTCTACAGCTTAAGGTCACCATTTGCCACACCTACTAAACATTATACGGAAATGACCAAGATATATATATATATATATGTATGTATATATGTGTAGTCCCTCCACACAGAATTAACTTCCAAGCAAAAATGGTTTTGGCAACATCTGTTCTGTTCTATTGTGCAGTATTAGTCAGGTAATTTAGTGATGCCCTTATTTGTTAGACTCTTTATTAATCTCTTTGTCACTGAGCTTTTGGATGATGCTTTCCAATGAGCAGAAACAAAGCTTTTGGCAAGTATTCACCATAATTTATTTATACTCCGAGTGCACAAAGGTCTGGTGACCACTTAGCTCCAGTTGTGGACAGTGCTCTGGGCATGAGGTATTATGCAGAGTTGATTGCTTTGTAAATGAGTATTTCAAGTTCGGCACCAAAAAAATTAAAGGATCCTTTTGACCTTTATCTTCCCATGCCTTATTTCTGCACTTGATTATGAACTTTCATTTCACAAAAGGAAACATGAAGCCTAATTTGCCTGTCTTTTTGTGGAGCACTCAGACACTGTAGATGTAAATGCTGCAGAAGAGTCCTTACAGAAATTAATAATTCTGTTTTCAAATCAAGATTTACATAGGACTCAGTAAATAAGCTACAGAGAAAGAAAACAATACAGCGCATGGTTGATCATTCAGTAAATACCATCCATCATCAAAAGAGCAGAGGTCCTGTGTGGATTACCATGTTTATTGGAAAGAGTGGATGACATCAAATTGTTTGCATGAACAGCTGGAGAGCTGTGAGCTGCATTAGAATTCACAATGAACGTGGGATTTGGGGAAATACTCTGGAAAAAAAGAAGGAGGGGGCAATGCAAAGAGAATAACACAATATATTACACATAGATTGGAATGTGCAGGAACCCTGCACACCCAAATGCAGGGGAGTAAATGGTTGCCAGCAATGGCACACAAAACTTCCTTTTCCTGTGAGATACATGATGAGACTTCACTGCTGGTGGCCCTGTAAGGAGTCAGAGCTTCTTCCCAGAGCTGAGCCTGGTTCTGGTGCAGCACAGGGAGAAATCTGAGGGTGCTTGGAGACCATGCAGAGAGTGAGCAAGGGCTCAGAATAATATCTGTGAGGGACAACTTCCAATTTAAAACCAGAGAGGATAAAACGGATGTGTGAGAGATGATAACAGTCTTGCAATATGAAAGAGAGCCAGGAAGATAAAGAAAGGAAGCTGCTCTTTGTGCTCTCTGAAGGATGGCAAGCAGAAATAAATTCACATGGCAGTAAAGAGTCTTTAGATGAGACATCAGGGAAAAAAAAATCTTCCTGACTGTAAAGGTACTTAAGCAGCGAGCTGGATGCTGAGGGCAGCTCTGGAGGCTTCTGAGGCCATGCCTGTCAAGTGTGCATGAGGAATGACAGATGTGAAGTTGATCCTGCCTTCAGGAAGGGGTGGACTAGATGGTCCCTTGGCCTTTTCTGCTCTTTTGTGTACTGAGAAAAAAAGAAAGTCTTGTGCTTGCCTCAGAGCCCGTAGCTCAAGGTGCCCCCTTGCACAGGGACTGAGTTACAGCTGAACAATAATTTTGATTCTGGCATGTCTTCCCTTGGGTAACCTTGACTTGCAACCTTAACTGATGTCAGCTCCTGCCACTGCAGGAAATTTTTCCAAGATTGAAATATTCAGCATGAACAAAACATATTTTCTCCAGCCTCAGCCTCAAGAATGCTCAAATAATTTGGGCTGAAAACCTATACTCCATTTCTCCTACTCATTTAAAAATGAGACACTTTTTGGAAATGTGGTACAGATATACTGAGCCCAAACTAACAGCCAGCATGGTAAATCCTTGAAAGCAACATTTTATAACAGAAATTTCTGTAACAGACAGAGCTGCTGTTCTAACTGTAATAAGTACCAACATAAGTTCCCAGTGACCTTTAAAATGGCTAAAAATGAATTTAAAATGTTGAAGACACAGGTGCAGAAATCCCAGGGAGAGTGCAGTTCATTTAGTGCTCTACCTTACTGCTACCCAAATACCAAGGAAATCTTAAAAGATATTTGCTTTTGAGATACTTTAGATGAAAGAGAAAATTAAAAAAAAAAAAAAGGAAATCAATTCAATTGAATATTTTTGTATTAATTATTGAATATGCTGACAAAATTCAATTAAAAAGTGACTGAAAGTGAGCTGCATTTTCCTCTGTCATCCTTTACCTGCCACAGAAGAACATGAGGAACCCACTCCTTGAAGGGATCTGGCAATAAATAGTAGTGCATAGCTTCCAGAGAAGGCAAACACTGCAGAAAAGAAA
>VWZP01006534.1:9282-60460 GCA_013396995.1 Dicaeum eximium | reverse complement strand
AAAAAAAAAACAACAAACCAGAGGTAATTTTTCAAATTAGGTTAACACTAACTAGGTTAAAAAGTTAGATTTCTTGAAACTATCACAAAAACTTCCCACAATTTAGTCAAGTGTTTGCAGTGACTTGTGCCACTTTCAATGCTAACTGCATTATTTTCCCTTATTGCATTTAGACGTGTCAGTGTTGAATTGCTCTCAGGTGTCTAAGCCTCCAGGTAACACAGAATGCAGGAGCCCAAGCAGCTTTAGCTAATTACTTGGGATTTGATTACATCTGCTCTGGTTCAGCTGCACACAAGAGGAGTAACAGGGCTGCTGTTTCCAGCCTCATCTCTCAGGCTGCTCCATTCGGGGCTGCCCACACTGGAGCTGCAGGCACTGGGGAAGGCAGGGTGCAACACACCCACCAGTGTTTCCTCCAGGAATGAGCGGGTGGAGAGAGGCTTTCCCCTGGTGCTGCCAGCCCCGTGCCAGATGTGTGGAGCACAGCTGGCTGAAGGTGCAGGGAAGCCAGATCCCCCCACTCAAAACCTTCAGCAAGTTCCTTCTCCTCCCCACAGCAGAGAAGCTGCACCAGAGGAGCTGCCACTCCTTCCTCCCCCAAGAGATTTAACCCCACCTTCACCCTCCTCACTCCCTGCCTTTTGGGACAGAGCCCCTGGATACTGCACTCAGCCTGGCTGAATTCCCCACCCACAGCACTGGAAAACAGGAGTTTCTCAGAAACCCAACCACATCTCTGCTTGTAGAGCCCATGTTGTTGTCAGTGTCATTAAATCTACAGCAAGTTTATAAAGCTTTTTTTTCAGCTCCCATCTGTTGGCCACCTAAGGAGTTTTGCTGGGCAGATTAGAGCTGGTGGAAGGTGTAAAATTACAGCTAAACATGGGATCCACTGCATTACTGCATTCCTCTCACCTGCCCTGTGGTTGTGCCTCTTGGGGCTTTTCACCACATTTTACAAAAATCCCTACTGTGTGGACACATTTTAAAAAAAAAAAAAAAAAGGGAAAAAAAGGAGTTCAGCAGTTCTCTCCTCTGTCATGAATTAGGGTCACTACTCTTATCTACACCCCAACCAGAATTTATCTAACATGTTCCTAAAACACAGAGCTGTCAGTGGCTCTAAGACCCGGTCATTATCTCTAGTACTTCAATCCCCTTGATGGTACAGTTTTAAGATCACAGAATCACAGAATGTTTTGGGTTAGGAGACCTTAAAGATCACCTGGCTCAATCCCCTGCCATGGCCAGGGACACTTTCCACTAGACCAGGTTGCTCCAAGCCCTGTCCAGCCTGGCCTTGAGCACTTCCAGGGATGTGCCACCCACATCTCCTCTGGGAAACCTGTCATTATTCTTCCTTTTATGTACAGTGGACTAGAAAATCTGTCCCCTTCCTTTTTTTGTCACAGGCTCTAATACATCTTACATCTGCCTCTTGAGGCAAAAAGGGTTCTTTCACTGATCCTCACAGGCTTCTAATGAACATTGATATTCTCTGTACTCTTTCTGTCTGGGCCACAGCTTTAAACGTCAGGCCAAAACCAAACATAAAACAGCAGCTGAAGCCTTATCAATGCCATTAGAGCAGGCAAATTATCTCAGCTGACTTGCAGGCTGAGCTCCTGTTTGCACATCCCACAGGGATGTTTGGCAGCACTGTGATCCTGTTGACTCATACACATGAGCCACTGCAGCCTCACAATCTTTCTGATAAACCCCCATGATATCTGCTTGTCCAGGGCCTTGCCACACAGCTCTCCTGTGGCTATTTAAAATGTCTGAGCTCTGCTCCAGAGCAGAAAAACCTGAAAGATTCCGCTAAGGAAGAGACCTGCTGAGGTGGGATGAAGGGTTGAGGTTCCTCAGAGCTCCCAATTGTTCAATCTCATCAGCACCACCACCAACATGGAGCTGACTCCCTTAAATTTTCCTTGGAAATTAGTCCCCATACACCAACAAGAAGGATTCCTAGTGATAATTATTATGGACCACGTATTTGAAAGTTGTGGCTGGGCCAGACCAAATAAGATGTGGACACTTACTGATTGTTGAAACAAACATGATGCAGAAGCCAGCAAACAGTGGAATCTGGTAGCCTATTCTGGAAAATAAAATGAATATTCACATTTCTGAGGCTGTCCTCCTGAAGTTTTGAGTTAGTCTTACACGAGTTTACACACCCCACAAACCCAACCTGCAGTTTCTTGGCAGGCTTTGAACTATTTATTGTGGACCACGTGGCCATATTTGTCCACATTACAAATTTCTTTTCATCTGACACAGCAGATCCCTGGAAAAAATCCTTCTCATGATTGCTCTGATTGCCCTGTTCTCATTCTGCCTTAATTGTTCCCAATAAAACCCCTCTGGGACTCCATGAGGTTGCCAAAGATATGCCAAGGGAAGATCTCCCTGAGTGTGCTGAACCTTGAAATACCCCAGTCGTGTTTCAATGCTCATCTGTTTCCATCCTCATGAGACAATGATTATAATGAGACACAGTCAAGCCAATGGCTTTTTTACTGGAAAAAAATTTGTCATCAGCTTTGCTGGGAGTTTTGCCTCAGGAGCACTGGAAGAGTCCCAAAGAGCCTGAGAATAATACTTTTGCTTTCCATGGGTTTAGGAGTAGAAATGGAGCTGATCAAAGCTTTCTTCATCAGCCATTTCTTCATTAGGACTCTGAACAGCCTGTAGAAATCCCTGGTTGCTCCAAGTATTTTCAAGTTTCCGGGAAATAAAGAACTTTCTGGCTGGCAAGCAATTCCATTTTTTGAGAAGATAAAACTGAAAATTCAACGAAAAAAAAATTTAAAAGTACAAAATATTATTTTTCACACCATTAAAAATCTACCTTAGAGTCAAACCCTAGGTAGCCCTGAAGACAGTGTGCATATTCCATCCAGCACACTTTGTTCACAGTTTCATTTTTTGCAGGATTGTGCATCTCAAATGTATTTGCCAGGACATTATTTATTGGCCAAATTCTTCAACAATGAATCCTGCTTTTCAGAGGAGTACTTTCAAAGGATTTTGGTTTCCAATGATTTGACAGTGTTGTGCATTTAAATGGGCAGTATTGGCTAAAGCAGGTCAACCAAATAATGGAAGGGTCAATAATGGCCCTTTTAATAACAGTAGTAATGACATAGGCATACCAAAATAATTATTCTGAGCTTTGTTTTTGTATTAATATTCTTATACTATCAAGGACCTTTGATAATGGAAGACTCCCTGGAGTGCAGAGCTCAGTGTTCATTGTTTGTCTCATTCTTGTGAATGAAACAAATTGAGCTTTCACGTGGTATTTTGCCTTAAATCATCACTGCATTAAAATATGATAAAAACATAGTGCACAGAGTCTCCTAGCTGAAATCTGTAAGTGGGTGTTGTAAATATCCAGCACAGACTCGTCACTCGTGTGTTTACCTGAATTCATGTGTATTTGCCTCCAAAGCAAATTAAATCCCTATCACAAACTTTCCATGTGGCCTTAGGATAGTAACTTCCATCTCCCAGCACCCTCATACAAGATGTATAAGAAAACAATACTTTTTTTGTCTGCATTATTTAAAGTGAATGATTTTTTCTGAGCCAGCCTTTCCCTTGCTGTGTGTGTAATAAGTATTACACAATGGGATGCTGGGCTCCTCTGGTGCTTCTATGTACATAGGAAATAAAAAATTACCTCTTGCCAGCTTCTTACCTGCCTCAGAGCTGAAATCAGCAGAACAGGCCACAGAGAGTTTGATCATAATTGCTTTGATTTTGAGTTTTTCAATTAAAGAAAGCACTGATAGGAGTACAGACAAAAAAAAAAACAAACACCTGCAGGTATGGATACTGCTGGTGGTGGGCATTATCAGATTTTCTGGGGTGTGAAAGCAGAAGGTGAATGTCCTTATGCCTTTTCCCACTGCAAAGTAAAGTCTGGGTAAAGTAAAGGGCTGGGTCTGTCAAGGCCATCCCAGATGTATCTAGGATGAACACTGTGAGGGAAAATTCTGCTTTCAGAACAGGAATCAAGCAATTCATAGACTTGGCACAGGGTCTGTGAGATAGCAATTTGCTTCTGCTACAACTATATTGAAATAATATTCAGTTATTTGCATGAAGAGAAATGCCATCCAAATTGGCTCCCACATTTCCATCATTACATCAGAGACATGAGCTGTGAGATCTTCCATAAACATTCACAAGTTAAACACAGAGCAGTGCTATCATACTAAATAAAGGAGATTTCAACTCTTCCAACAGGCTTCCTACACCTGGGAACTTGCTGGTGGTTGAAGGCAGGAAGGAAACAAGCATTTTGGAAGTCACTTCTAATATTCAGTGTAATACTGTTCAAGAATTGTTCTTAATTTTTGTTGTTGCAGATGTTATTCTTCCTTTTCCTTGGCCAAACAGGGCCACAGCAAGGTGGAAAGTGACACATAGCAGAGGGTGGGAGTTAAACAAGCCTTTATAATACTCTGGAAGGGTAACATTGCCCAGAGCATCCCCCACAACGTGGAGATGCACAATTCTGGAGTGCTGCCCCTGCATGGAACCTCTGGAAGCTGTTGGGCTTTCTCAGGGGACAGTTTTGCCCACATCCAGCTGAAATTTACTTAGATATGCAGGATGTCCTTTCCTGGGCAATCTGAACACTCCTGCCTCTCAGCAAACCCTGCTCCTCCTGAAACAGCAGCAGTAGCTAGCTGGCATTTGTGCTCCCACAAATGTCTGATCTGCAGCTGCATTCCCTGCTCTGTCCCACAGGTGTTAGAGACCACAGACTGGGAGGTTTTGCTGAACAAGTGCACTATACAACATAAATAATCATAAAAAGGAGAGGCACCACCTGTAACAGCCAATTCAGTGTTCCTGTCCCCTGGTCCTGGGCCATTCCTGTTCTTGCCATGTGATAACTGAATATGCAGTTTTTCCTCAGCCATGACATAGCACCCTCCATCACAATTACCACTGCATTTTGTTCTTCTGCCTGAATGCAACACCAAAGAATATTACAGCCTGTCTTCTCTCTTATTTTTTCTTGTTACTGTGGCCAAGCATATAATTTCCTTGGGTACTCCTTTCAAAACCCTCCAAGCAATTCTGAAGCAGAGTCCAGCAAGTCTCACCAAGGCTACTTGCAGCTAAAAGTGCTTATTAGGAGTATTTCTGATCTCTGTAAAAGTCTGAGTCACCAGTGCAAGGAGGGAAAGGAAAGGCTGCCACTGATGGAGAATGCCCAAATGAGCTCCAGCTCAGTCACTGTGGTTCCAGACTGTAGGGCTCTCAGGAATGATTTATACCCATTAACAAGATTACTCCAGAATAAGACAACAGATTGTTGGTTCTGTGCAACAGCACAATAAAGGTTACATTGACCAGGTGATCAGCTGTGGATTATTAGAGCCTAATTCTCAATTACAGTGCTGCAAATCCACTGATTCCAGCCTTGCTGTCACACAGCTCCACGGTACCCTGTGAGCACCCCTTGCTAGCTCTGTCCTGGCTTCCACTCTGGCTCTCTTTCCCACTGGCAGTGAAGACTGGGGAGGATTTATGATATGAATTTAAGAATATGTTCCTTGAGGTTCTGAACCAATGAACCATTGAATATGTGTGGAGGTAAACAAGAACATGTAGGGTCAGCAGGCACAGGGCGTGTGGTCCCTGCACTCCCCATGCTGGAGCCCAGGGGAGGCAGAGGGACAGAGTGACTGCAGAACAGGTCACTTCAGCCTCCTGCCAAATGTTATTTATTCCTCTACTTCCTTCTTGGTGTGTACCTTGGGCATGAACACATTCTGGTCCTAGCTGCTCTCTCTCCCTCTCATGCAAAGGAGTTCAAAGCTGTAGCCAGGATGGTGTCCAAATAATGGTGATGATGAAAATAGCTAATAATTTTTTAATGTTTTTTGAGGCTGATATGAATAAGGACAAGGTTAAAAGTACAATTATTTTCAGACTGATGAAAAAAAGAGGGGGACACACATGGCAGAGGCATTGATTGGCTCTGGGGGTTGAGGGGTTGGCACAGCTGGGCTCACAGCCTGGTGCACAGAGCTTGGTGACAGCTGGAAACAAGCAGTGGAGGCAGTCAGAGAATCACAGAATGGTTTGGGTTGGAAGGGAACTGAGACCCCATCACACCTTCCACTGGACCAGGTTGCTCAGAGCCCCCTCCAACCTGGCCTTGAGCACTTCCAGGGATGGGGCAGCCACAGCTCCTCTGGGCACCTGTGCAGGTGGATAAACCACTAAAGTGAGCTGTAAAGGGCAGCCTTTGCCCACTCTCTTCACAGGACAGCTTTAGGCAGAGCCTTCACTCTCCCCCTGCCAGTGCATCCTCCTCACAAAGTCCTGTGTCAAATGCTGTGCTTTGTGTATAGTTTTTTACAAATTTCACTGCCAGGAAAAACATAATGTGCTTCTGACCCACAAAATCTTATCGGCTGTGCCCTGAAGCTGTGCCACGGTGGGAAGGGTGTTGTTGACTTCCTATGGCAAAGCCATCACCAGTGTTTGCTCTGCTAGGACTTTGTTAGGGCAGAGAGAACTTGTATTGTTTCAGGAATTGCAAACCTGTTCCCTGAGCCAGGTGTGTCTGGTGTTCCATGAAAACCACTGGGCTTTAAATAAGAAATGGTGTTTGCAGAACATACTCATTGAACGAAACCAATTCTGAAATCTGTTTTTGACAATCTACACCTTCAATAATCATAAAAGAAGGGAAAAAAGGCCGCCAAAACTTTCAGAAAACCTAGAAAATAGTGATTATTTGCACAGACTCATATGAGTAGAACATCCTGTTGCTGGCTGTACAAACTCAAAGCCAGTGCCTGGTGAAAACCAGACTAAACCACTCTTGAACAGCTATATTTGATTGAAAAATAAAAATTGCTTTACACAGTGTGCTACTCATTTGAAAAATTACTGGGCATCTTAACCAATTGTGCACACTGATCTTAAAACAAGCAACCATTTCTCATTAAGCTTTGATATTTTGCTGGAATTTTGTAGAAGTAATAAAGGCAAAAAGCTAAACAGTAACCAAGCAGCTTATCAGTGGTAAGGAAGAGTCTTTCTAATGATAACCCAGATATTTTCTGTTTGATTTATACAATCACAAATTTTAGCTCATCATATACATTGCTATTAGAAATTGTCAGCTTAAGAGGGGGAGGGTAGCCAATAACTTCTACAGTTAATTGATAAATGTGTTAACTGATATTTCCCACTAAACATTTCTCAGAAGAAAGGCAGATACCAGCACCAAGATACAAATAATGCATGAAAGAAAACCAGTGAACCCTAAATCTAATTTAGGGCCACTTTGCCATTAAGGCACTCTCTTCAGCTGTATGAGGGAAGAGTTTTCATGTGGGGTGACGGGATGACATCCTCCTTGTTTTTCCTTTTACATCCATATGAGCAAACCTGCCCCTGTGCCTGCAGTCGCACACCCTGCCCCAGGCAAAAAAAACCCTGTAGGATGTTTCCAGGAGGAAACCTCAGCTCCCAGCACTACAGTTCACACTGGGTGGTGCCAGCCCTGCCCCTAACAGGAAAGGGAGATGCTCCAGGAGCATGTCCTGCCTCATTGCTGAACCCAGGGATGCACCACGCACGTCCCAGGAGCTGTGACCACACACCTTTCTCCTGTTTTGGCAGGCTCTGGAAACAGTGGTGCTAACAGAAAAAGAGCAAATATCAACAGGGCAGCAATTTAGGCAGTTAGAAAAATCTAGAAGCACATCCAAAGAACTATTATAACAGCATTATTTGACGTTATGTTACTTTACCTGCAGAGGAGCTATGATATCCTCACTAAGCAATACAGGGAAAAAAAAGCCTTCTCAACTTGCAGCAATATTTGTGCAAAAGTAATTTTGTGGTGGTGTACTTACATCTGTGTAGGTGATATGTATTGCTGATAAGGGGAAATGAGAGAGAAATGAAACTGTCTTTCTCATTTGAAGCTTTTGTGTTTAGATCAGCTCCACAGATCAAACACAGGTTTTGAATACATAACACTGTGAGTCCAAATGCTGCTTNTAAAACCTAAACAAGGTCGTTTTGGCTTCAAAATCTGAAGTATCTGGCATCGGAGTGTGTTGGTTGTTTTAAATATTGTCAGCTATGATGGACATTGACTGCTTAAAAGTGTTCTACAAGTACAAATTTCTGCTGCATATTATTTTCTGAAAGGAATAATTCTCTATGAAAACAGCTTACATAAAAAACATGCAGATCAGTGACCCGACTAAATCCACTTTGGAGTTTATTTCCTGCAGAGATTGATCTCATAGTCCGAGAGGACTGAAGCTGCTTCTGTGGGGAGCAGTTACACAAAATGTTAACAATAAAATCAAATTTATTATTAACATCAAACATTTAAATGATATTATATATACTTTTTAATCTTCATGCAAACATCATTAGTACTTGGGTTTGGAGAGGGCCTTTAAGTCATTGATATCAGTGTTTATAAGCTTGATCCTGGCTCAAATAAATTTTCTGTTTAGTTGCATTTAAACATATTTGGTTCAAGACATCATATATTTGCAAGAACTTAGAGGGAGCAATTAGGCTGGGCAGAGTCATGTATGGTGGGAATGTGGGACCCACTGAACCTGAAGATGAACATGGCATCAGCAAAGCTGGACATCTGTTCACCTTTCACTGAGGTCCACACAAATTTCCCACTGATTCTCACCTCAGACGACTCCAAACCACCACACACCAGGAGCTGCTCACCTCAGTGCCAGTGGGGAAGGGATCTGAACCCTGCTACAGTTTCAGTATCTTCTTTGCCTAACGTGGGTGTCACAGGAATATTGACAATTCACAATCTTTGCCAATGCTACATTGCAGTGTCTTTTGGCCTCCTATAACTACATGGGAGATATTCCAACACCATCTCAGCAAAGGTTTCCATTAAAACCCAAGGAGCTGGAGGAAAAGTGTGTGATACTGATGGCTGGTGTGCCATCAGTATTTTGGAAAGGGTGTAAGCGCTCAGAAGCATCCACCAAATGTATTTCCCTAAAATATTCCTCCAGAAAAAGCAAGAAGGCAGCAATCCAGGGCCCAAAGAGAATTAAGAATAACCAGTTTGAAATACTATTCTGGGCTAGAAGATCAGTGTGAAATGCTCAGTGGGGGTGCAGCAGCCACAACATACCTGTTTGTCAGGGGCCCTATGAAGGGGTTGGTCATCAGCTGCACGGTTGCTTTTGAGGCAAACAAGAGCCCAACTCGGACGTTCTCATTCAGCAGCTCCTTGTCATCCTTGGGGCAGTCAGAGGGGGAAGGAGTCACACTGACAGCCATTTGTTCTGTCTGGATCTGATGCAGCTCTCCGGGCTGTGTCTGCCCAGATTCGTTCCCAGTGACCATCGTGGAATTGTCGTAGTAGGAAAAGATGCTCTGAAAATTGTCCATGGTTGCTGAGGGGAGGTTGGGTTTACTGGTCTGGATTTCTGTGGCATTTTTCTCGTGTTCGATGCTGTAAAGGTAACTGGGAATTATTGGCACTGGAAAAACAAATAGAATACATTGGCATCTTACTGTCAGGTTATTTGTAAATGGAATCACCAAGCTGCTTGCTCTGCCATTGATCAGGAAACACAAGGCCTTCCTACAGAGCACATTCAGAAACACAGGATTGAAAGAGAAATTTGCTCATGGGAAAAACACACCTATAACCCAGAAGTGCAGCTTAAAAAAAGAAGTTAATTCACATTAGTCTTTATTTTTTTCTAGTTTTCCTAAGATTTCCATAAGCTTTTCTATACATACATCATTAAGCAAAATATAAGAAGTATCAAAACCTGTGTCTGAAGGCTCTTTTTTGCTCATGGCTGCAAAAGTATGAATAATGAGAAGAGCATTGGAATGATTATTAAACCAAAATGTAAAAAACACAATAAAAAACATTTCTAAAATAAACCACCAAAATATTAATTGGTGCCAGCCATAAGAGGGAAAAAAGGGTAACACACTTATATCAAGGAATCAGAACTAACATGTTGATATTTGCCTGTCTCACTATTTTAAAATTTACATTGAAAAGATCATCCAAAAGGAACCATGTTTGCATGTTTTAGGATCTTGGCTGCAATTTAATGGCATTAATATGTATCTCAGACATTAGGATTTCAGGGTTTGCAAAAGCAGATGTCAGGTTCATTCACTTTAATACAAGTGACAGAATTACCCCTTCCCATCTTGCATTTCATCCTGAAAAAAACCAGCCTCTCAAGTCTGCAAACTATAATTAATTTCTAGGGCTTCTAGCAGACATATTATTAAACAAGCAATTAAATATTACTAATTTTATAAGGAAGATATCAATGTTAGAAAAAATCCAAAACCCACTTGCGAAAAATAGATTTTTTAAAAACTAAGATCTACCTTGTCGCATCAACTTTTAAGCTGAAACTCCTTCAAGAAATTCAGGAGTCTGATTCAGAAGCTGAGTCTGAAGCATCACCAGCCAGCTGGCTCTGCACAGACCAAGTCACTTCCAAGAGAGCCATGTGCATTCGTGTGTGTTTGTGTGCACATCCATGAGCCACTGGTTTCTCTGGACCATTTTCTTTCAATTCATATGAACATTTGAATATGAGGAGTTCTAAGTCCACCAGTGAAAAATACACAATTGTTTTATTTGAGTAGATTTCCGAATCTTGACACTGTGCCACCGAAGCCGTTAAAAGTTGGATCTTAGACTTTGATCAAAACTTTTATTATTTTGTTAAGCCAACTCATGGAAGTGCTTTTCTTGAAAGTGACTTAGATAGTTTTCTTATTAAGCTATCATTTTTAAGACCAATGCGGGGGAAACAGGAACTATCACAAGGAAACAGGCCTCTCCAATGTTATCTAGCCTGTTGTTTCAGTTGCATGACCACAGGAGAAAAAACGATGATGAGCTAAAAATACTGTTATCTGTCGTTCTATGAAGTATTAGTGGCGTTTAGCAAGAAAAAGAGAGAAAAAAAAAAAAAAAAAGAGAAAAAAGGGAGTTAGTAAGGCAATTAACATGGAAATAAAGCAAGACTTTGATGTCCACGGCGGCGCGTTTGCAGTGCCTTGAATATAACTCATGGTTTAAACCAAAATTAAATCAGTGTTTGAAAGAGTTGGGTTTGTGAGCATTAAAGAGGCGTTCGGGGAGCACATCTGCCGCGGGGGTAGGGGAAAGCGGGGAGGGAAAGGAGCGGATCCCGCGGTACGTACCGACCACGGTGAGCAGCATGTTGTCCAGCAGCAGCGCGATGAAGACGATGAGCAGGATGAGTTTGCGGGACTGGCGGCTCTCCCGCAGCCAGCGGAGCAGCCCCAGCTCGCCCCAAGCCATGCTCCGGTCCGGCTGCGGACACACGGAGGCCGGCGGAGCCCGGGGACCGCTGGCCGGCGGCGCGGGGCGCGGGGAGTCCCTGCTCTGCCCTCTGTGTCCCCACCCCCGGCAGGGATGCTCCGGGACAGCCGGGGCGGGGCCGCGCCAGAACCGCTGTGTGCCCAGAGAGCCGCTGGGTGCCCAGGGAATCTGTGTGTGCCCAGAGAAACCTCTGTGTGCCCAGAGAGCCGCTGGGTGCCCAGAGAAACTGTGTGTGCCCAGAGAACCTCTGTGTGTGCCCAGAGAACCTCTGTGTGCNCCCAGGGAACCTCTATGTGCCCAGGGAACCTCTGTGTGCCCAGAGAACCTCTGTGTGCCCAGAGAGCCGCTGGGTGCCCAGAGAACCTCTATGTGCGCCCAGCGAAACCTCTGTGTGCCCAGGGAATCTGTGTGCCCAGAGAATCTGTGTGTGCCCAGCGAAACCTCTGTGTGCCCAGAGAATCTGTGTGCCCAGAGAATCTGTGTGTGCCCAGCGAAACCTCTGTGTGCCCAGAGAATCTGGGTGCCCAGAGAACCACTGTGTGCTCAGGGAACCGCTGTGTGCCCACGGAGCCTCTGTGTGCCCAGCGGGATGTGCCGAAACAGGGGCAGGGCGGGGAGAAGTCGCTGCTCAGACACCGCAGCACATCAGCGCGGCCTTTGGCGAGCCGCACGGAACAACTGCCTAAAATTAGGAGTCTCACAGAATCGTAGAATATCGGAAGGGACCCACCAGGATCATCGAGTCCGACTCCCAGCCCTGTGCAGGACACCCCAAGAATCCCACCGTGTGCCCAAGAGCGTTGTCCAAAGGTTTCCTGAGCACAGGGGCTGTGCCCACTGTCCTGGGGAGCCCAAGTGCCCAACCACTGGAGAAAAAACTTCCTCCTGACATCCAACCTAAACCTCCCCTGATCAGCTTCATGCCTTTCCTTGAGTCCTGTGACTGATGGTGAGAGGGAAGAGATCAGTATTTGCCCCTCAGCTCCGCTCAATGAGGTCTCCCCTCAAATTTTTTTTGTTTTCTCTTTACGGCATTCCAAGTGTTTGACTGAGCTTTATCAATTTCTTTTCAATTTATATTAAAAAAAGAGCTTAACCACATTGAACTGGCCAAGAAACACATCCTGACAAAGGTTTCCACTTTTGTAGAACTCTTGTCTTTCATATCACATAACATAACTACTTTCTCCTAGTCACCAAATACTGAACTTTGGGAATTGTTCTTTGCTTCACAGAGCTTCACTTTTGGAAAAACCCACTGAATGGGAGGGAAGTCTCTTCAGGAGCTCAGTAGCCCCAGATCCAAATGTCATGCTGAAGATAATGACATCATCACTACACAAGTCATTTATTTCTGTAGCTGCATTGCCTACAGTACATTTTAATCCTTTTAGTGGTTTCCATCTTTGGTGTGATGTGATTTCACTGCTGATACAGGTTTCTTAGGAAAGTGCTCAAACTTCTGCGGGTGCCTCCGTGGCAGCAGCCTTTTCATGCTGTAAACACCCAGGTTGAGAACAAAAGACATTTACACTGGAATTTTGCCAATGTCAGTTATAGTAGGAAATAAATATTTATGGTCTAAATTGCTCTCTTAGATCTTAACCCATCTCTGGGTGAAGTTTAACAGCTCTTGGAAATGGGAGTAAATTTTCAGGACAGTGGGTTATACATAGATTTTTTAAAAAAGAACAGAAAGTGGGAGAGGATCTGCTGACAGCTCAGCACTCTTTTGTTTGCAGACAGGTAGCTTTGATTTTATTTCACAAAAACACCATGTATTATTTCTATACAGAACCTATTATGACAGCACTTGACAAGTATCACCCAAAGCTATTAATAGGTTATTGATTCTTGAATGATGGCTTATAATTGCTTTGAGGCTGTTAAACTTTTTTAACCAGCAGCTTCAGGAGCTGTTTCACGTTTGAAGTTGAATTTCCGAAACAAGGCTTCTGTATTCAGAGTAAATAGAAAAATACAGTTGACTGGACTGAACTGAGGAGAAATGTTTCATCTTTCAAGTGTCAGATAGTGAAGGCACTTAGACAAAAAATGACATTATTTAGTTGACAGCTTACATGGATTGCAGTAGTAGGAGGGGAGTACCAGCTCTGGTCAGCAGCAGAAGCACCATTAATATGGAATGCACGTCAGTGGAATGTCAATAGCAATATTTTACCAGGAAAACATGGGCCTGGGTATTTTTTATTCCCAACAGTTCACAGAAGAGCGCATTGACAACAATGCTGTTGCTTTGTCACCTGTCAAAAAGCAGATGTGGAGAGAAATAAGGTATTTTCTAACCATTCCTAAAGAGGGACATGACTGTAGAAGCAATTTGTTTCCATCTCCCAGCATCAATGACATGACAGGGGGGACCTTCCCTTCCTCCTGCCTCTTCTCTCAGGCCTTTCTTCTGGCATTTTTCTCCTCCTCCTCCCTCCCTTGCTGTGGTGCTGGAGCACACTGACAACATTTGCTCACTTTGCTGGAGTTTTACATCCCTCCCCTTTCCTACTGTCCTGGTTTCCAGCTAATTGCTTGTTTGATGAATAATGCTAAAATATAAATGCAGAATCATGCCTGTGCTATTAGCATGGGGAGGCAGAAGAGCACTCAAAAACATTCATTTGCATGTGAAGATGCCTGTTGGTACTTTTGGATGCTTTTGCTTCACCAATCCAGCTGATGGAATTGTGGTTTCCCCAGGGCAGAGCCTGCCAGGTTTGCTGCCCTCCAGGCAAATTTGTCTTTAATCAGCCATCTCTGTATCTACTGAGGAACAATCAGAAAAGGAACAGGACCGCAGCCAAATCAGCTCCTGATGATTTTTAAGTTTTTACTATTCTGTAGTTTTTAATTACGATTGGTCAAAAGAGAGTGAAGAAAAGCCAGGGACTTGTTTCTTCCAGTTGTTGTTTTAGCTTTCAACAGAACAGTGGAGCAAAAATGCTCAAAAATGCTTTCATGCTTTGAAAAATGCTGATCAGTTATGTTTTATTTGCTTTGACTTCTTTAACTACACACATGCTTATTAGACCCATATTTAATAACGTGATCACTTTATTAATTTTAATAGGAAATTAATATGAAATAAACTTCTAATAAGAAAATTTAAAAATAAATAAACTCTGAAATCAGTTCCAAAAGCATGTATTTATTTAGAAATAAAAATTTTCAGGACTTATAAATACTTCCCATCCCTGAGAGTGTTCAAGGCCAGGCTGGATGGGGCTTGGAACAATCTGGTCAAGTGGAAGGTGTCTTTGGAATTAAATGATCTTTAAGACCCTTTCCAACCAGAAGCATTCTATGATTCCATTGCAAGCACCAGGGAGAAGTGGAATTTTGCTCATTTGCCTACAGGTTCCTTGAATGTTGAAATTTAGAATAAAACGCTCCTGGTTCTCACAATCCAGTCTGAGAAATGCACTACCTTGCTGGCTTCTTTGGGAAAAGTAATCCCTTCTAAAGCTGTCTCTTTTTAAGATTTACATTTATTTTTAGTGCTCAGAGTTTTAATTTGCAATGCTTCATAATTAACTTAGCTTTCTGTATGAATTAATCATTTGCAGTTATTGCTGCTGCAGAAAACTCCTGCTATAAATAATTCTTACAATTTAAGTTGGAAGGCATACCTGGCAGCTTATTTTTTACTAATAGCCAGTAATACACTTTTCATCCAGCTTTTTCATCCTTTGCAGCTCTTTCCAGACTTTTTTCCCCCCTCTGTGCCCGACAGTCATGCTGCTAATTACTCTGCAGTGAGACTGTGTGGTAGTTAGTTCCACTGAATAATGCATCTCCTCTTCTCCAGGCACAGAGGGTGTGCATTACATTTTGATCTGCAGAAATTATAGCCTACAGAAAGTGTGTGTATTTCTATATACACCACTACACACTATGGCAGGTAATGTTCAGAGGAGAGGCAAAAAAATTAGAAATTTTGCTTTTAAGAGAATCTGACCAATTCATCAATTTAACATTTATTTGGCTGAACAGCTGTGTGTGTGATAACCAGGTCTGACAAGCCCTGAGGGGGTAATTGTTAAAGCTGGAAAGGCTCAGGGTGGAGAAAGGGGGTTTGGGAGAAGAAGAGAGATTGAACAGCTCCTGTGTGTCTGCTAAAAAGGGGTAAAATATCATTTGTTCCCCTCTGAATAGAAACAACAACAATAATTTTAATGTCAGAATACAGGGCAGCCACTCCCCCATCCACCCAGAAACTATGCAAGAGGTTCTTACAGATGTAGGACAGCTGTGGTGGAAGTGTAGATGAAAATATGAGCATAAACAGGTTTTTCTTTGGTGTGATGCTTTTGGAAGACCATACATGTATATATGTGCCATGGACAAAATCCTGGACTTCTATGCATATTGGCATACATACATACACTAAATAATTCAACCTGTTTTCAAGTTAGGGCACTTATTCTAAAATATTGTTCACACATAGTCTTGACCCAAAATAGTAGTAGCAGTCTGAGATTGTGTTCCTTCAGGTTTACTTGGTACAATTCACACTAAAAATAACTAAAAAAATTACAATATTGTCAGGGTTTCAATGAAGGTCTGAAATTTTCAATGCATTTCAAATTTAGGAAAGTGTATTCTACAGTAAAACATCTCTAAAGTTAACTTTTTAAACTATTTTGCTATCCACATTAGAAAAAAAGCATTTGACAATTCTGGACTTGGGAAACTGCTTGAATAGAAAAACACCACTTAACTCTGCTCCCTGTCTAAACCCCTGAAGAAAACATCACCTGAGACATTTAAATGAGTTACAGCATGAAAAGAGTGTTTAGGTACAGATGGGAAAATATTTGTCTACATATATCCATGGTAGCTAAAGTAATGCCAGAATAAACACCATGAATGCTCCATCAGTGGCAATGGTTTCCTGGTATGCCAGGTACATCCTCATCTTTTGGACTTGCTTGAAAATTTAACCTCCAGAACCAGGAGAGAAAGGAGAAGCAGTGGCCTTCCATCCCACACCCCAAAACATCATCATTTCTGTGCTGGCTTTTTGCACCCAGAATATTTTTCATTCCTGAGAGCAAACACTGCCAAGAGCTTCATGGGGCAGAGGATTTAATGTCTGTGCCCCCTTATGAGGCTTCATCATTCCCCCCCTGGCATTCAGAATCAATCTTAAAGGTGCAAAAACTTATTTTCTGAGCTACACAGATGAATGGGGATAACAAGCCTCATAAAGTCAACCCAGGACAGTCCCCATGAGCTGTCCAGGAGAGCCACCACACTGCAAGATGGCCAGGGGAGCTATTTTTAACATTTCCATGGCAGGCTTTGTCTGAGCACCTGGTATTACTGACCACAGGTTAGTGATGGGCAGATCTGGCTCTGACACGTTTCATCTGACAAGAAAAGAGGCTCTGCCAAGCACATTAAAAGCTGGAAAACAACTAGGCTAAATAGCACCTTGTTGTATCTGTTTTTTCCAGGCAGGTTTTCCTTTTGCAGTGAACACAGCCCTGGGGCCACTCTTAGCTCTTTGATCAATGGGAAGACATGCTGGTCTCAGTTTTCCAAACCTAATTATTTTCTTCAGAAACATGTCTGAAACTAAAAAGCCTCTGACAAAAAAATCCTTCTTATCCCTGGAGCTCAGAGGAATTCAGTCATTGCATGTGAATTGTGTTTATATTGACTGCTTACATGTCTTTTGAAACTGGTGTCTTGTAGGTGGCTCTGCAAGAAAACACAGTCCCTTCCAGGCACAAACTGTGAACTCCTTTTATTGAGAAAAATGTTGAGCAATAAGAATGCAGTATGAGTTTGTATTTATATGTACATAAAGGGATGTGTGTGCCTAAGATCAGTAATTCAGGTAATGGTGCACAACCCACTCACCCTGGGAATTCTTGTGGAGGCACTCCTTATTCTTTAACACAGTTTTAGTGCAGTTGGCTTTAAGAATGTTAAACCAAGCTGTAACTTTGTCAATAAAATAAAATAAGGTTCACCTGCTATTTTAAAGAATTATGACATCACAGTAGAGTCCCTCAAATACACAATCATCAGGCTTCAAAAAGTTGCCTTACTTAATTAACATTTAAGTGCAGATCCCATCCATCATGAAAAGTGAATCCACTCTAAAATCCTTGAATTGCCTGCCAGACCTACATCCAAATGTATTATCCTGGAATAAACCCTGTGGAAAATTCATAATGAAAAACAAGCCCAGCACCCTGAGCAGGTGTGACCTGCAGGCTGCTGAATACTGTGATTGCTTCCCATAGATTATCATTTTAGCAACACCTGGGCTGAATGTGCTGTGCTGATGCAGCAGCCTCGTGGGTCCTAATGAAATAATTATGGGATAAGAGCACAAAGAAACATTCAGAGCTTGCAAGGAAGCAACTGTAATGCAGAAACAAAGGTACTAGATTAGCTGGGGGGACAAAAAGCTTTTGTATGGCCTTATTTATATTGCTGGCATAAATGAAATCTCTTCAGACCTTTATGCAATTGGTTAGATATAAGTGCAGTCAGTGAGAAATGTTAACTGCCTGGTCTGGAGAAAATCAAATTAGTTTTATAGGACAAGGCCTTACATGAAATATCCTGGTTTTACAGGAAAGATGGGAAGGCAGAAGAAGAGGTTTCTGCCACCTACCTACATCTGTAAGTAGGAGCAATCCCAGGCAAACCTAAGATGAGATTTTCTTTTGGTAGGTGATAGAGGTCAAGCTGATTGGTGAAATATACCAAGAAATATATTGAAAATAAAAATGCACGAGAGCCTTTAAAATATCTGAAAGTTAAAAATTGATATTGAACTGTTCTGAATCCTTGCAAAACTCAGTTTGCAAGGATACAGAGATTGGTCTGAATAATGCAATAGAACATCAGTGAGATGTGGGGTGCATGAGCTGTACCTTCAGCTGTGTGTGACTGACTCAGGATCTGCTTACACACCCAGAATCCATGGACTTGCTCCCTCACCCACTGCTAATGGATGAAATTCAAAGATTTCTACTCCACTACTCTGACAGACATAAGTTACCTACATGTGCAATCCCTGACTTCAAGATGTGACTTTGCAGGACTGGATCTAAAATGTCTTAGCAATAATTATAAATATTCAAGTATTTTAAAAAACCAAACAAACAACTTTTTGAACAGTTCTCTTTTGTGTAGCTTTTAATTAGAAATTATATTTCTCTGAAATATCTGTTCTAGAGTCAATGAAGAGACAAAAAGCTCTTACATGAGATTGTTGAATTCTTAACAAAAAAAACATAGTTTACAATCTAAAATGACTGAGACCTTTTCTTCAACAAACCAGTCATAATCTCTTAGACACCAGCAAACACAACTGGAAATGCTGCAGTGTTCAGCCAAATTCTTTTCTAAAGATCTTAACTGATTTTCTTCCAACATAGTGTTTGTGGTTTTACACTGGTTTTCAACAGGAGACTTTTTTTGTCCCTTGGACCATACAATCTTCATATGAGTCTAAACACACTTGGAAAAATAGGAAGCCCTGCCTGGGAGTATAAATTGCACTGTTGTGCTTAGTCACAAATGGCTGAGCACAATGAGATTTTACAATAGACCAGAAATGTCTGTGTTTTGTTGTGTCAATAAATGTTCCAGTGATGCTCTTAAAGACAATAAATTACTGGTAATGGAACACTATCCTCAGCATGTAGAAGTCATTTTCCACTTCCAGACATTCTCAGATTAGGTTTTAATTGCTATTAGAAAATCCTAAATGTGTTTGGTTGAAGAAAATCTTTTTAATGCCTAGAAATAATCTAGCAGTGGCTGGTTAGAGCAGAGTTAGCAAGAGTGTTCCTGGGGAGAACAGTGTGCACATATGGAAGGGAACTTGGCTCCAGCAGATCCCTACCACTCTCAGAGGGAACAATACAGAGATTTCAGAGCCTGTAATTTTTTGCAGCTGCTCAACTGAAGGGAAAACATGTCAGTGCTAAGGAAATCATTGTGAGGGACTGAGTTTACAATTAGGTTGTAACTCCTGGTCTGGGCTGCTCTTGGCAGAAATGTCTGTGATGTTTGTTCTCCAAAAGCCTTTGAGGGGGCAGAAGTAGTGATGGGCATGGGGAGCAGGGCAGGATAGAAGGAGAACAGGGGAGGGAAGAATCACAAGTGAAGGAAAAAGCAGGAAACAGGACTCTGGTGCAGAACCATTCCCTTTTTTGTGAGTAGAGCTGTTGGTTTCCCTGGGGATCCACTGAAATCCAGGGTGCATTTATCACCAGTGTTCATGTGCTTGTGGTGCCAGCAGCCTGGGCCTGGAAGTGCAGATCCTGGGGTTCTTACACACCCTCTTGTCTTCAGCATTTGCTTTAGCAATAGAAAATCAAAGCAGGACAACCCTCCCCTTTTTCTTTCCTTATTAATGGTTGCAATACTAAAGCCCAGAAAAGTGTGTGTATTTATCAGTGTAACAACTGTGAACAACCTTCAAGATTGCCACACTTAGTGACTTGTCCTGGTCCTACACTGAAAAATAAAGAGTTAATTAGAGATGCATTGCATTAAGAGGAATTTCTGTATTGCCTTTCTGAGGTTTTTCAGAAAGAAATCCACGAGGGATTGAGAAGGAATTTTCAGAGGGACTCATTAGCTTCATGCTCTATGAGAAATATCACTGCTAAACTTAGACTCTGCTGGACTGCACTGCACACTAATGACCCCAAAGCATGGGGCAAATTATTCTTTCCTGATCAGTGCATTCAAATTCAAAATTACATTTCCCTTAGCATAAAGCCTGCTTTATTTCATATTTTGTTTTGCTTTGTAGAGCCCTGATATGAAAGGAGAATAAATTGATGCTGTTAATGGGTTTATTTCCATTAGGTATAGCAAGGCTTGCCCATAGATGTGATGTATGGCCTGTGCTATGTACATGAAAAATAAAGGTTACTATTTATTGTCAGAAGCCATCAAAACTGGCTGCGTTCCCTCCTTTTTTCTGACAGTGTTTCAAGCTTTTGTGAGTCTTGTGTAGTGTTAATGTGATAGATAATTTTGCATAATATGTGCAGGAGTCCATGAGCACAGACCTGTCACACTGATGTACAAACACATGTATTTATATTAGGTGTGGATAGAATATATTAATAAACTGAGCTCTGCAGTTTTGTTTTCAATCCTACTTAAAAAAACTATATAATGTATGCATTGCAAGTGGACATTCATATTGCAGCATATCTGACTGAGCTTTTCCTGGTGTCTTTATGGGCATTTTCCAAGGGAACACAACAAGTAAAAGCATGAAGATGTGAGAAGCAAATATAAACCAGAAGGTTCCAAGCAGTGAAGAATTTTCTGGCCATCGGCGAACTTGCTGAATATTTTCATGAGAGATTCCACTTTTAAGGCTCAAAACTTCCCTGGTGTGTTAGGGCTGCTGACAGTGACAGCTTCTCAGAGCCACAGGAGTCCTAGATGGGGCCTCAGTGGTACCTGGGCCAGAGGATTTCCATGGATCTTCCAGGGGAAAGCAGTTCAATAGAATACCTCTTTACACCTGTGCTTTCAGATGCCTTTACTTTTGCCATTTCATCCAAATAACACAGCAGAGGAGCTAAGCTGGGCTGGTGTCAGATGGTTAAGAACCAGGAATTAACAGATACAATGGCAAGGAATCTGGAGTGGTTGTGTCTGGCACGTGGAAAGGGAGGTGCAGGTGTGAAATATGGGATGTCAAGGAGCAGAATGCCATCAGCCTTCACACAGGTGAGAAAGAGATCAGCAAGGGGAGATGTCCCCTGGGGAGGGGAGTTTGGAGCAGGTTTGGAGTTTGGAGTCTCTCAGGTGAGACTCCCATCAGTCACTGAGAGCCTCTGATCAGCACCAATCTTTCTCACAGGCTCCAGGGAAGGAACAATTCAGGCCTTTGGTGTTGGAAAGTTAACTACAAACAACGGAGCCTGTGCTCAATCAAAAGATGCATTTGTTCAAACTGAAAAGCCGTGAACTGTAAAAACTAAGCTGAAGCCAGAGCTTTCCCTGTAAGCATTAAAAAGGCTTAGATTGGCAACAAGAGATTTTTTCTTTAATATAGCAGAATGCAACAAAATGAATAAGAAGCCATGAAGACACAGAAGCCATGAAAGTGAAAAATGTGATTTGCTGAACACTGCATTTAAAAACCTTCAGTACATCCATCTTTATCCAGGGACCAGCCCATGAGCAGGAGAATATTTCTGCAAAGGGAGTGAAGGGGTTCCTCTATGCATGACATCAAAGGTATTAAATTTTCACTATATAACATTTTTGCCTTTCTGAAAAGTAAAGAGAACTTACGTAAAATCAGGATTCTGTGACATGGGGTATCTTCTTTGTGATACAGTCCTGGCTTTATGTAACTTTATTTAACCTATATAGTTTTATACAATTTTTCCTTCCATTTTCTTGTGTAAACAAAGCCAACCACACATGAAATATTTGGGGACAGCTTTTCCACAGCCACAAATCCTTCTCTCTCCTCTGCTTTGCACTGCTGCTCACCACAACTGGTGTTCTGATCCAGGGCAGGTCAGTTAATCCTTGTGAAGTTAAAACACCTCAGGGGAGGGAAGTTCCACGGTCAGACATTCAGGTCTGGCAGATGTTCAGCATCCTACGTGTGAGATTGGAGTGGAGGTGAATCCTGCAGGTGCTGGGGCTCAGGCACCAGGGCTGAGTGGGGCAAAGGGATGAGGGGCTCGACCTGCACCCGCCCTGTGACGCTGCCTGGGCTCTCTATTAGATTAAACATCCACATTTTCCACTCACATCCACATTTCCCACTCACCAGATCTCCCCTGCAGGAAGAGTCAGTCACTGTCAATATTTATAAAGCCCATTGAGGTGAGAAGTGTTTCATCATTATGAGTTTCCAGCTCTTCAGTGACATTTGATGAAATCATATTAAAGGTAATTATGTTTGAGGGGCGCACGTCTAAGTTTTAATGAGCCTTTATAGTTATTCATTATCTGATTTCTGCGTTTTCATTTTCCACAGGTTTGTTTGCTTCATCCAGCTAAATTAAGGGAGAACCATGCTCACAGCCTCTTCCCTTCAACTTTCAGGTCCTTTACTGTGTTTTATGACTGTGCTGGTGAATGTTTGCACACAATTTCTCGATTTTTAGCTTCTAGGGACTCCCATTACATGTGGGAAGTTATGGACAAGAATAGCTTTATGAATAATAAACAGTCACAGGTTTACAGGCTACAATTTTTTGGTTTTTATTAAAGGACATTCCTTCATAGAGAAAGTGGTTTTTGCGTTTTCAGAAATGACTGAAGTTAGTGGGATGAAATCCAGGCATTACAGATGCTTCACACAAGAATTACATGCAGATTTAAAGCAGAAGTCCCATTTTGACCACATTTTCTGGATTGAAAGGGAAATGGACTGAGCATCACACTGACTTGTACTAAAGATTAATATCTTCTCTGGTTTAGTTCATTATTTAAAGCCCTGATGTGGAAAAAGGCTCTGGATTTTAGCAGGAGAACTTATCTTCATTCATTTCTTCCTTCTCTTTCTGTGCCTTTTCCGTGAGGAATCCAAGTAAGAGATATCCACTTAAAGCTGCAAATTATATCCATAACCATAATTATAATTAACTATCTACATCACCTGCAGTAAAGAAGGTGAAGTGATGAAGGTGCCACCTGACTTCTGTGTAATGATGTGTTTCCTAATAACTTCTCCTGATTTTTTATTAAAAATCCTTTTTTGGGGGAAATTAATGATGCTTTTGAAATTTTACACTGTGAACAATTATCATAAGGAAAAGCTTCTGATAAGGAATATGAAGCACCAAAATATTACCAACCTGTTTCACCTCTTGGGCAGTTTTTCAACATTTCATGTCTGTAACTGATTAATTTTCTGAAATAAATATTCTTAATTTTCTAAATTAAATAACTATTTTTAAAATGTAAAATCTTTTTTCCCTGTTTTTTCTTAGATTGTCATGTAAGTATATAGTAGCAGATCCCTCATAACTTTAAGATACAGGCAACCCAAACCAAGGGTCTGAGAACCAAGCTCCTGTAATCTTCAGGCGTTCTGGAAATTCAAAATTCAAATCTTGATATTTCTAAATAGCCACTGTTTCTTTAATAAGCTGGACATCTGAATTCTGGGCTGTTCACCATCTCAGTTTGAATCCAACTGTATCTTAAGCATCTCTAGAATTTCATTTGCAATTAAATACTATGTTTTTCTTTCCATATGATTTCTCTTTGTCAGAAATAATCAGGTACTCCCACTTCTTTGAAAAAAAAAATTACCTCTGATTTAGCTCTGCTAGAGCCTGCATCTACATGAAAGGAGCTTCCTATAGGCTGTCTCTATTGCCTCTATTTTCAAATCACAATATTTGCACAGACTGCCTCTTCACAAGAATAAATAAAAGAGAGAAAGCAAAGCAATAAAAGGAAAATTCTAGGACAAAAGAAGTAATTTGCAATCCTAGTGAAGGCAAAGCATCATGCTACATCTTTGTTTTTGAGATAACCCAAACCAACTTCAAAGTTAGACTCTAAAGGCAGGATCAATATCCATAGCAACTAATTGCATTTACTGCACCTGCTGGAGAGAGCAGGGGCTGTGCCCACGAATGCCAGAGTAACCAGGGTGCTACAAACAACAGAGCCCTTGGGCACCTCTGGGCCGAGCTCAGGATACTCCCCTGCTGATGCTCAGACTCTTGTCTTTTTAATAAATATATTGTCCTTCCTCTTCTGCTGCTCTTGACACCTAAAACGTTCTCCAAAGAATTAAAGAAACTCTGCCATCCTCCCTCGGCCCATGATGAGTACAAAAATCCTGGCACAGGTGGCATGTAGGAATTGCTGCCTGCTTGACCATTAGGCAGTGCCACTTCCCCCTTGTACTGCTGCATGCAGCTCTCCCTGTGCTCTTTGGAGTCATTTAGTCAGGCCAGGCATTGCCTTTACATTATTACATTGTTTACATTATTATTATTATTATTATTTAATTATTATTTTTATTATTTATTATTATTCAGCACTGAGCTGAGCAGTTTTGTTACACTGCAGCCTGAGCATGACCACCAAAGTCCAAGCAGCATTTCCATCAACCATTCAGCAGTGCTGCACTTGAAATGTTTACAAAAGCAGAACAATATCCTGTAGCAGGAACTTCTCCTTGTGGATATTGCACAAGCAGAATACTCCTGCTTGGTGTTTATCAAATATTGTAATCCAGCTGAATTTCTTTGTGAGACAACAATCCATTCAGTGTAAAAGGCTGATAATATAA
The DNA here is from genome assembly GCA_013396995.1 of Dicaeum eximium. Taxonomy (NCBI): domain Eukaryota; kingdom Metazoa; phylum Chordata; class Aves; order Passeriformes; family Dicaeidae; genus Dicaeum; species Dicaeum eximium. The sequence goes on along the minus strand of VWZP01006534.1, from coordinate 35,786 downwards.
GAAACTCTTTTGTGTGTGGTTTAGTCCTATTTGATTGCACAGATAACATGTTTCTGTTTCTATTTGTCAGCTTTATATACACAACTTGTAGAGTCAGAAAGAGAGCAGGGTCTGAAATATATAGCAAATATCATTAAACAGCAACAAAGACATCTTTTACGTGTTAACATTTCCTTTCTGGATCCTGCAAGCATTGCCAAGAATTGCCTATGGATATATGATCTTAGTTAAAGCACATTGTGATAGGTGTTTGAAAGGTAACTATGAAACAGATCTTGCCCTTTTTAAAATTTATTTGTCCCAAAAAAATTAATAGGTAAATGTTACTTAATACTCACCAAAACAATTCACTTGCTCTGATATAAGCCTTGAGCCTTTTGTTACAGCTTTCCACTCAGTCTTTTCTAATAAGAGAAGCAACATTAATTGGGCAGAGAGCAAAATGAATGAGGGCTTCTGAGAGGGACCAGCGCAGTATCAGCCCTTCTGTTTTGTCTTGCTCTTATCTGACAACCACCACTGCCTGGGAAAACAGGAGCTGTTGCATCCCCAAGTCACAGAGTCACAGCCATGGCTTTCACAAACGTAATGAGGACATTGACAAAGCCCAGAGTAATAAATCTGAGTGGGGAAAATGCATCTGGGTCAGTTTTCACCCCTCTGTGCAGCTCTGGGTCTGCAGAGCAGCCCAAGGGGCTCGGGGCTGATGCTGCCCTGGTCCCTCTCAGAAGCCCTCAGTGTAAATCCATGCTGCAACACTGATTTCTGCCCGGATTTCTGTCTGAACTGGTGTGAGAATTGCCCTGGAGGAGCTGATGGGAGGGAAGAGGGCAGACAGGGAGGACAGGGGAAGGGCACGGTGTCTGCTGTGTTTGCTCTGCATCCTCAGCCCCTGCCCTGTCTTCTCCTTCAAAAGCAAACACGGAGAAACCCCTGCAAGGTGCAGCACTGGGGGACAGCAAAAGGGGCAACACAGGGCCACCAGCAGGGATCTGCACCCATTGTGCCTCCTCCTCCTCTCAGGAAGGTACCCCAAGGTCACACAGTCCCCTCCATGGCCCGGGGATGACACTTATGGCATGTCACCACTGGTTAACATCTCCTTCTCCTTCCCACTTTGGTCAGTGATGCCCGATGTGCAGAGTGCCATTGCTGGCAGCCGTTCTCTTTCCCTGTGCTTTGTGTTTCCTCCTGCTTTCAGGGCAGGGAAAGTTCAGCATCCAGGCAGCATTTAGAGGGGTGGTAAGGTCGGTGTTATTCTGGGATGGGGCTGGGGTGCAGGAGCTGGCATTTTGTGTGCTCACATCAGATCTGCCTCCTGCAGTTACAATCAGCCCTGCTGCCAGGGCTACAGGCTGGAATGATCCAAGTCCTGTGGCCTCTACCACTGGAACTTAAATTCCACTAAAAATAACAGTAGGAGAAACTGGAGACATTTAAGCAGAAGTCTGGGCTGAGTATAAGCAAGGATGGAAGAGAACAAATAAAAGATTATCTGTCCTTTGAAACACCCCATCTTCCTGCCAATTCAAATATTGACTGGCTGCAGAATAGGAAAAATCACTGCTTGCAGTGAGATGGAAATGGCAGAGTTTGCTTCAGAGATAACTCAGGAAGCAAAAATTATGTTTGGAGGCTTCCAACAAAGACCAGGGCTCCAAAGCAGGAGAAAAGGCACTGTGTGCCTTGAGGGGGATATCTCAGGGATGTTTTTTCAGCGTGAAATCTGAGTGGAGACATAAATTTCACACCCAGGATGCATTGTGGCATTTAGTAGTCACAGATTAGAATATCCTCAGTTGGAAAGGACCCACAAGGGTCACCAAGTCCAAATCCTGGCACTGCTCAGTGGTGACACCAGCTTTAAAGAGTGGCTGTGAAAACATCCCCCTTGCTGGTTGTTTCCATGGGCATGGTGGGAAATGCAGAACAGATCTGCCTGAAGACAAAACGTGTGCATTCAGGGTATCCTTCAACCAGATCCATTTTCTTTCTCTGTTCCTCACTCTGAAATGGTAACAAACACTTTCCCATTGAGTTCCTTAAGTGGTTACCCATCTCACACCACCAGCTGTACTTGGGGTGAGATGACTTTAAGGAGCTCCCCTGTCTTCCAACAGGCCCTGAAGTCAGCATTGCTCTGGCTGTGTTAGGTTTTGGTTTGGCCATTATTTTAATTGGAGTGTGATGGATGGTGGTTTAGTTTGACTTTTTAATTTTTTTTTTGTGTGTGTCCAGTGATATTTTGTCAGTACAAGACAATAAACATCAAAATAAGCCTTTCTGTCATGTTCATTTTTGTATGTTAGAAAGGCCTGTAGAGATCAATTATGGGAACAAAGAATTAGAATCTAGCTCCTCCTCTGGTATTAATTAAATCTTTTATCCTATGGCAAGCAAACAGCATATTAGGCTTTGCCACAGTTCTCAAAGGTATTATTACCACACTTCAGTGGATGAGGGCAAATAAAGCCAAGGGAGGCTGTAATTTGCTTTAGGTCATTTTTCCAAACTGATGCAAAATAAAAAACAGAGCATAAAATGCCCTGTTCTGCATCAGTTTCTCTTGCCATCAGCCAGTGCTTCCCCCAGTGGCATGCAGAGCAATGTGAGCAATGGTTTTACCCTTCTTGTCTCTCCTTGCCCACAAACAAGAATTGCCAAGATCTCAGTTTTCCCTGGCTGCCTCCCACGGGGGTTTGGGTGGGCCTGGCTTAGGAACTGGCACTTTGTCACCTCCTCTGTCCCTGCTTTGGGCCATGTCTCCGGGTTCCACTGCAGGAAACTCTCTTCACCTCCTGAGGAGCATGAGAGGAGCTGGAGAGAGGCAGGGGAGCAGCAGCACTGTGGGGTCAGCAGACCCCGCTGCTGCTTCTGGCTCTGTCTTCTGGGCCTCTGTTTGCCCATTCCTATGGCCACGATTAAGAAATCTGAGGTTTTTTTCAATACTTTCTATATATTGTTTGTATAAAAGAGTATTAAAATAAGAATTGATCAAGGACCATCTTAAAATGCTCCCTGTGACAATAAACGTAGGGCATCTCATCAAATGATCTTTGTGGCCCCTTTTTGCTTTAAAACCAGTAACATTGACTATTCTGTGTCAATTATTTTGTTATTTTTTCCCCTTCCTAAACTTCACCTACATGCTCCTCCTTTTAAAATCCCCAGCTAACAGTCCCACTGTTCCCGATGTTGCGTAGAATTTTCTAAGGCGTTCTCTGGTCACCGAGGCAGAGGAGCGCTAAAGAAGGAACGGGAATATTCGGCTCCATCTCAGCCGTGCCATCTGCTGGCACTGGGCTTCCGAAGGAACGAGGTCTGCTTGCACCATCTAGTGGCTTCAGGTGACCGAGCCAAACGGATTTTCTATTTCCACCACATATCCCCAGCAAGCCTGAATAATAAAAATACAGATGAGGCGTTTGAGATTTCAGGTAACTCTAAGTGAACACGGGAAATGCAAAAAAGCAAACTTAATTCCAGGAACAAAATGAGAATTTTCTCTTAATCAGTTCTTTCCCCACACACACGAATTTTATTTACCATTACCACCATTCAAAGCACGAAAAAGCAGAATCCTTAAGAAATTGAAAGGAAGGAAGTTCTCCCACAAGAATAGAAAAGAAGGCATCTGTCCAATCTCACTTCCAGGATCGATATTATGGAGGGCAGCCTGTGATCATTATCACACATCTTTCCTTTTGCAGCTGCTTAAGAACAGCTTTGCTTTCCTCCAGAGAGAAGCAGAGCTGTGAAAGCAAAGCTGCAGAGAGAGTGTCTCATCACCCTTACAGAGTGGATGGAAAGAAAAGCATCTCCAAAGACCTCAGAAGTACAGCTGGAATGACAGGAGCTGCATTATTCAGGGATAGAGTCACATTAAAGGGCTTTTTGGTTTTCAACTGAAGAAAATAAAGAGTTTTGCAATTGTTCTCAGCCACTCTGACTGTAGGGATTTACCTGAGCTGAGCAAGCAGCACCTTGTTCTCTCACCGTGGAGATCCATGGTCGTGCCAGAGGATGGAAATCCTCCAGGAAGAGAGAGGCACTTGGCTGTGACGTTCCAGGTTATGTTTGATGGATGCCTAAAGACTTCTTCAAATACACCTGATTCATCCCTCAAGACAGCATAATATAGATAGAAAGTAGAACACACCCACCACGAAACACACGAGCTGCTGACCCACCTGGACAGAATTCTTTGTAAATTATATCCTTCACTAAGAATAGCCTTTGAGTCATGTTTGAACAGGAGTACACTGAGACCTGGAAAGCCTTTCTAGGAATTTAAGCACTTGCTGCTTGCCATAAAGTGTTTATTTTTAGGGTCCTCCTGAAGACCCCTACAGCTGGCAGAGCCAACAGGAGCCTATTTGGTTTAAAAGGCTCTGGGACTTTAAGAGAACATGAGCTTAAGTGGGCAATTTTTTATGCATATTGCTTTCCTCTTGTAAATTCAAATTTAACATTTCACTCACTGTGTTCTCTGGGACTAAAAATTAAATTTATAAAGGCAAATAGTCCAGAGAGGTTATCCCTATGTTAACCTTGCAGAAAGGAGCAGGGGTGTATTCTCCAGACTGCAGGGACCCAGAGACCTCTCTGTGGAGCTGGAGGAATGAAAGGATGCACCTTGCTTTGCTGTCACCAGAGATCCACATGGGCCTGCAGAAGTGAAGGGAGGGCCATCCCATGTCCAGGAGTTCATGTCCCTCCCAGGTTTGACAGTTAGAACCTATCAGACCATTTATGCATTGCCCAGCTCTCTCTCAGACATTATAATCTGCTTTGCTTTGATTTTCTTTCTTTTTCTTTAAATCATGTTGTTTCAAACCCTTCTTGCTATGAAGCTCTCTTCCAGCTAAGCATCTTTCTGTACAATTTTGACAAATATTTCAGGGAGTGAGCCAGGAGGGCTCTGAATTGAAACATCTCCTGTAAGGGTTTATTAGTGTCTCAGTCTCTTCTCAACAATAACAAGCATTCAAGTGTGGTTGCTTTTCTGACTGATCTTTTTTCTGCACCTGTTTCAGCTTAGTGCTCAGGCAACTCTTGCCTGTGAACAAGTGATGCTCATGGACCCCTGAGTACAGATTCTTTTAGTATAAATCACTTAATCTGAGCAATATAATAATATGACTATAAACACTCCTATGTAAGTACTTCTCTGACACACATGCCTTCTAGTCCAGTCTCATAAAATGTGATGATGATTTGAAATTTTGCAAGTTTATCATATCTTTCTCCACTCTAGAGAGGGGGAAAGTGATTTCCTCTATCTGTGCTTGTCAAGTTATTGCTGTGCTGGATTACACCACTCTTCCAGCTTTCCAGGCAGCTTCAAGCACCTTGAACGAGATCTCTCCATCATCCTGAAAACTAAATTAGTGTCTGAAGGCTGACAAACTCATGCTTTCCTCAGTATTCAGAGTTATCCAAGAGATTAATGTGGAGATCAGTACAGATATTTATAAATACTGACACCCAAAGCTGATGCATTGGTCGGGCATTCCCTGATGGATTGGCCAGGCCAAGTGTCCACGGGCTGGACCACAGCTGGTGGGGTGAAGTGGCACAGCTGGAGCAGGACAGATGGGCAATGCAGACCCTTCCTGTGCCATGAAATTTCATGGTGTTGCAGGAGGCTTCTGCATTCAGGGCTCCTATTTCACTGAGTTTCTTCCCTTTTTGAAATACACCGCAGCTGCTCCGCAGATCTCCTCAATCACCCACTGACACATATTTGTGCACGTGCCATGAGGAGTTTCTCTTTCTTGCTCAGCCAGGACAGGCAGGAAGTGATAAGGGCTGCTTTAGTTACAGAGATGCACTCTGCAGCAGGCATGCAGCTAAAACTCTCAGATAAATGGGGGTTTAAAGTCCTTATCTAAGATGCTCCAAGGAACCGACATAATAGAAATAATAAGCTCCAGAAATAATAATTGTTAACAGAATTCAAGGTGCCTGACCTCAATCCCATGTTGGGTTTATAATTTCATGATTTTTTACCTGACTTTGACAGAGCTGCTTCCCTCTGAAACGGCTGGAATTGTAATCAGAGTCAGGGACCAAATCTTTTGACCTCTTTATTTATAACTGAGCTGCTCTGAGAGGTTGTATAGCCCCATGGTGATGCCATTCAGACTAAAAAGCAAGTGAGATTTTTAGATCAAAGCAGCATTTGCCAAAGTCAGACACTTCAAATCCTTCTGTGTGAAGTGGTAGGCTGGAGGATTTAACAGGAACAGACTCCCTAATGGTTTTTTATGACACCTTTTTCCAAACATTGAAATGCTGAGAACAGTTTCTAGCATGGTTTCCTGTTCCCATCAGTAAAAGCTATAATTGAACCAATAAAATACCTGACTCTCAAAACAGTGGACTTCAATTAAGCTCAAGTCAAAGTGTTTATTGGAACATCATCCCTAAAATCTATTTTAAAGACACCTGGAGACTGACTTTAATGACTACCTTGGTTGCTGTGTTTACAGTGTTGTTATTATTGATGCTGCTGCTTCCCTTTTAATGGAAAACAAGGCCAAGAGAGGGAATATATCCACCCCTGTCCAAGGAAGAAATAAATCTCTGACCCATGTCAGGGTGAGCTTTGTTGTCCCAGGGAACCTGTCACATCCAGGCTCTTCCTGAGGGTCCAGGGACATGCTGGGCCATTGATGGGAACTCTGAGACAGGGAGCTCTGTTCAAAGCCAATGGTTATGGCAAACATAGCCACCAAAAAAAAAATAATAACCAAATGACTGCTTAATGTAGGTATAAGACACATCTTACTGTTTGTCTGGCTTTGATGAAGAACTTGGAGTTACTGAGAAATTTCCTTTTCTTCAGAGTCTGTAACCATGTCCTGATTTCAGGTCAGTGCTGCTGACCTGGAAAAATATCTAGTCCTTTCAAGGGAAAAAAAAAAAAAAAAACAAGTAATCAGTAATTTAGACAGTTTTCTGTAGGAAAAAAACCTTCCCATGTGAGGACAGTTTAGGTATGAAATGGCTCCTCTAAAACCAGGATCAAAGTGATTAATGGCAAAACATATTCTATTTGTCACTTCTCTCCAAACCTGGGCTTTATAAAGCACTGTGAGCTTTGCCATGGATATCAAGAAGATCAGAATTCAGCCCACTCCTTCTTAAATAGCATTTATAAGTGGCTTTTTTAGAAGTCAAACACATGTACCCATGCTAGTCCTTAATCTCTTTGAGCACAAAATGTGTTCATTTCCTTGGCAGAGAAAATTGCTGTAAAAATCATTTCTTGCAGGGAAGATAGAAAAGAGGTGCTGTTGGCTGTCAAATGTTAGTCCAAGCATTCACTATTTAGAGACCCATTCAGAAAATCAGGCTTCTGAGTGCAGCAAATTATGTCTTGCTCCTAAACTCCAAGGAGAATTCATGAGCCTCCATTTGCTCTCTTATTTCCTCTTCCAAGGAAGTACAAGGCTGTTTTGTCAAAGGCTATTTAAACTTGTTTGAGAATTTTTTTTTTCCATCAAGAATTCTGCATATTGCTTTGTCTGAAGCAGATCATAGCATTGTTTGGTGTTCTCCTGGGAGATATGGGAAAGCTTGGAAGGAGCTTTGGAGAAAGCCAGTCCTCTTCCATCAGCAGTGTGACCTGACATTTCTCTGAGTGAGAAGTTACAGTGACAGCATGGGAGGATCACAAAGAGCTTTATCTTTCAGGTCCTTCCCTTCTTACTGACATGAATGGCTCAGCTCACAGATTCATTCAAAAGTGGAATTGTTAAAGCCTTTCCAAAAGCCCTCTCTTCACCATCCACATTCTGTGGTTCAGCTAAAAATACCACCCTACACTCAGATTTGCTTTGAAAACACTTGCAGCTTTTGGCTGGCAAGTTTATTTGGATCACCATCCATTAGGCAGTCAGTGCTCTCCTGAGAGTTTGGATGGTTGTGTGAGAGATAAACAGCCTAAAATCATGTGCATTAGCAAGCTGGTGAGCAGAAGGTTTAATACAGAACTGAATTCCTCAAACTCCCAAATTCCTTCAGCAGCAACAGCTATTACTTTCCAGAAGTAGAAAAGTATAAGAAGAAGTAAAGTAAGTAGAAGGAGAAAAGTATAAAGTGGGGGAAACATTAGAAAGTGTCTTGTACCCACAGTCAGAAGCCCAGGCTCCAGCTCTGGTGCTGTTTCTCAAGTCTTTTTGCCACGTGTGACAAATGACAGCAAAGGGGTGGCTGTCCCCCACAGGGCACAGATCAGAGAGCACGATGACAGTCTGCAGAGCACAGCAGATCAAGGAACTTTGTTCCAGCAGCACATCAAGTACATTGGCAATTTTATATGCTGATTTTGTGGTGTTCTCTCACCCAGTTTTCCTGTTCACACAGGGATTTTTGGAAGCAGATAATGTAATGAATCAAAGTTGTTAGCATCGTTACCCTGATTTCTCATCAGGAGATGCTTAACACAGAAATTCATTTTTCACTGTCAAATTTCTACTCTTCTCTTCTCACTTTGCTTTCATTTCCCTTCTTGTCCATTGCTTTCCTTTTCCTCTGGGCTTTGGTGCATCCTGAAAATGCACAGACAAAGTTTTATGCACAAGACCAGTGTTGGAAGGATTCTGTCTCCATTCAGACAAAGAGTATCATCGGTTTGAAAAAGCCTGAACTAACCTCAAAAGAACTACATTTTATCTACTCAGAGACTGAAATTTCAACTTAAAGAAAAAAAAAAAGAAAAAAGCTCAGATTCACATGCAAACCCATAAGCTCACAAGCCAACTAACATTTGTTCAAGCACTTCCTAAAACTCTCTAATGAAACCCACATGCAGACAATCAGTTATTGGCACGTACAAGCAATACATTCATGGGCTTCATTGCTCATGAAGGTTTGCACTTTGACCTCAGACTGCTCTCCTAAAAATATTGGCTTCATATATGAGAGATCTGCTGTCTTCACATAGCTATGATTTGCTCTGAGTGATGGAGAAAATTCCTCGTATTCCTGCCACTATCTGTGCCTGTGTGCTTTAACAGAGAGAATTGAAATTTATCCTGAGCAGCCTCATCTCCCTTGCTCCGTGTGTAAATGCAGGCTGCCGTGTCTAATGGCTTGAAAAATATTTTTCCTACCTTTTAAGTGGTGCATCAGGTGAGGAAGAAATGGAAAGATATCCCAGGTAAATACTTTAAGTTGGTCTTAGAATATAGCATGTCCTGACAGAATATGCTGAATACAGCCTGTGGAGTTGCTTAGTAAGAGTAACAACAACAACAACAACAACAACAACAACAACAAATTGTTGTTACTTATATATAAGAATAACAAATTTTCATTTATGAAAGCCAGGTTAAATTACAAGACCCATCCTTCTGCGCTCACAAAACACTCACATTGCATGCAACAGCCACACATGCTACATTTGATGCTCCCTGTGGTCTGGAAACCAGGATCACAAGGTATGCTGGGAACCTGGAAGCAAAGAGGGCTGCAGGGACTGCTCCCAGCTGGAGCCCCAGCCTCTGCCTCTGCTGAGCCTGCCACCACACACGCAATTAGCATTCATTATAGGGCAGTGTTTGTATGATGTGGGTGCATCTCCACCTGGAACAAGTTGAAAAAGCATAAAAGCCATCAAAGTGTTATCAGATGTTATTAACACTGAGCCCACTAAAATCTGGACTACATCTGAACTACTGGCACACAGATGACAAGTCCTACATCCCATTAGGAATTTCCTGAATCCTCAGACGTACCGCTCATGCAAAAGATGCTTCTGAACAAAATGTCATTCTTTGAATGACAAAGCAGAGGGTAAGAGGAATGTTTCTGATGGTTTCATTAATGGCTTTTCAGCCCAGACCCTGTATGCTCTTTCTGACACTGTTTTATCTCTCAGGAGGATTCCTTGCACAGACTTTCTGCCCTGGTGGTGAGACCTGTGCTGGAGTCCATCGTCCATAACCACTGTGCTGGTTTAAGAAGGGCTCTCCAACCAAGCTGGCTGCACAAACCTTCCCAAGCCAGAGGAACCAGCCCCCACTGTATTTTCAGCCTCAAGCATCTCTTCACCATGTTTATGTCTACACAGAAAATGGCATTTTCCTCCACCGCTGCTGTCATTTTCTCCTTCTAACCCTTCTGCCCAAAGATTATTTTCCACTCCTTCCACTCATTCCCATGGTTTCCCTGTGATTCCCACACCAGGAATACCCTGCCCTCTGCTCCTAAGTGCTCGTGACAGCTGCCATCTTGGCCCAATCAAGGGAGATTGATCCAGCATCCTTCAGCATCAAGTGCATTTGATCTGTAAAGCTCTCCAGCTGGGGCTGTAATAACTCATATCCGCTGTGGGTTACACATCAAGCAACTCTTTCCCCATCAGTCACGTCTTTCCTGATAGAAGAGTTCTTCAAGGAAGCCCTTCACATCTAATCCACCGTCTCATGCAGATCATGATGGGGAAAATTTATGAAAAGAAATATTTTGTACTGCTTTGAAGCAAACAAAGCTGATCTCCATGTCAATTTTATTGAATAAGAAACTTCTGTGGGCAGAGACTGTGAATTTTTCCAGGATTTAGTCCGTGATAAGAACAGTCAAATCATGAATATTGATGGACTAAATGAGTCATTACTCACTACTTTGTTTCATTTCCATTAACTCTGTGACTATATTTCTGTATTTACAGATCCTGCTCAGCAGTGTGAGCTGCTGCTGTCACTGTCAGCCCAAGGCTGCTGCACACTGCTCTGCATCTGGAAACTCAGAGTGAGAGAACCAGGCCCAGATATTCCTGTTTGTCTGGGATCACTGTTTCAGTGCACCTGAACAGAAGACATAAATACATTTTTATACCTGACAATGCGATGTGTGTCCAACTCTCCACCTTCCTTTAGGTTCATGACACAAGACAAATGACCACATTACTTTTACTGCAGACTGGTTGTGTTGTGCTGCCTAAATCACAATTTTTGGTGATATGTTTTGCACAAGCAGACTGGACTGGTTTGCCTACCTGGCACACAAATATGAAACTAAATATCTATTCAGGCATTAGATTTGCTGAGTGGATCTTTTAGCTCCATAGCAAAATGTTTCTATGCATTACAGGCATGGAAATAAGGCCAGAACAGGATGGACAGAATATTTTCTGTCTCTGAGAGATAACAAGTTGCAAAGAAAGAAAACAAGGACAGCAAAATCTGTAGAGAGGTTTCTCCTCATCTCCCAGTTTAGAATTCTGTGATTACTGAGCCAGAATTTTTATCTTTGGATTAAACTGTTTTTAAAGTTTTTCTTCCATGGTTTTGTCCCAGCTCTCATTGATCTAATGAGAACTTTTAACAGCCACATCTTCCCATGACAAGGAAATATCTATGGTTTAATTATATCTCGCATAAAGCACCTTTTTTTCTTCCTTCTGTTTCTTTTCTTAAGCCTGTCTATGTGTGGGGTTAATTCATCAGCCCAAGCTCTCATAATGAGAGATATTTGAAAATCATTCCATCATCCCTTGTTTCCCTTCTCTGAGCCCTTGCAGTGTTACACATCTCTCCATCAGTCTCTCACCTCTTTCCAGACTAGAGAGCTGCTGTATGTGTCCTGTATGGAAGCTGTTCCCTATCTTTGTTCATCCTTTACCCTGGGCTATAAACTTTTTTCCCAACTTCTATATCCTTTGGGAGGTGAAGGACCAGAGCTGTGCACAATATTCAACACTCAGGTGCATTATTGGTTTATAGAGGGTAATGGTTATGTGATTTGTTCCCTCTCCTTCTACAAAATCAATTCTTATCCCCCTTAACTGACAGGTTCTATAGGAAAGAAAGCTGTTTACTGCCATCCCTTGGCCATAACTAGAATGATTTGGTGCAGAATCTCTATTGTAAATCCGGCCAAAATTCCCTAAACCCATAAAGTAAATGGGAAGGTATTAAGGTACCATGCCAATGAGAAATATATAGGGCATAAATTCAGGATTAACTGCTCTCCATAAACAAGATCCCACTGATATGACAGAAACAAATTAAATTACATACAGAGCAGTTATTAGAAATGTTGACAGGTTTAGAATATCACAAGGAAAACCCTGAGGGGCAGGAAGTGCAGTTATCTGATCCAAAGCCCATGATATCCTGCAAGTCCTTTCGCTGATTTCTGAGAACTTTGACACAGTACCGAAGCTCTACACTGATTTTAATTTGAAGACACAAAATGAAGTAATATGAGAGTAGTGATATGGATGGAGGGACTTTCTGTGTAAGGCCAAAATCACAGCAAACATGACAGAGTTAATTGATGTTTCTTCCAGCTTCTGTAGTTTTTTTTTTATTATTCTTATAAAACACTTTTTCTATTTACTATAATTCATAATATATCTTGCATATCATCAATGCTTAATTGCATCTAATTATTAATAAGGACTGAATACATATTGCCACATACATAGAGTCCAACAGACATGAGATGACATGTAAATATTCTGAAAATCTCAGCTCCAACTGATAAATTTGATAATGGAGAATATTGTACATTCTGTCATAATCAAATATATTTTATTATCTGGAGATGTTCACATTTAGTGGGCATGCATATCATCTACAAGTTAAAAGGTGGTTAATTAAAGTAAGCAGTTTCTTTTATATGCATTATATATTTTTATTCTAAACTATTGGTTTTAATGGAAAGCTATTATTGGCAATTCAAATTATTAATAATACAAGGAAAATCTTGAAGAAACAATGATACTCTCATCTTAATGTGCTCCACGATTAAATAATTACAGGACCCTCCCCACATCCCAGTGGAACAGGTGGGCTTTTCCTTCTACAGGTGGGTCAAGGAGCTCCCAGAAGTCTGTGCAGAGGTAAATGTGGATGAGGAAGGTGTTCAGATGCTCCTTTAACTGCAGTGACATCAATGGAGTATCTCTCCAGGGCTGCAGCCACTCCAGGTTTGCTGTGTGCCTTCCCCAGGCACCACCACGGAGCAGAACTCACCATGAGCACCTCGGTGGCTGCACACCAGGGGACACACATTGACTCCAGGCTGAGCACAGACATCATGGCTCATGTTGGAACAGGAGTGGGTTCAGCCCTGAACAGATGAGCAATTCTCTGACTGGTTTCTGGGCAGGTGACAGAGGTGGAAAAAGGTGGTGTCCTTCCTTTCCGTGGAACATTTCCCTGTGCAAGGTGTGATGTTTGCCATACACAGCAGCTGGGTCCTCTCCTCGCCCCCCGCCCTCTCTGATGATGAGCAGATGGCAGCAGCAGGGTGTCACAGCTCAGGACAGACAGACACAGCCAAGCTGGCCCTGGCTGCAGAGAAGGTGGCAGGACAGGACCTTCCAGGACATCTGGGCCTTGCTTGGACAAGTATTCCAATCAAAATTCCTGAATTGGTTTGCACAGGGAGGGGGGACAGAAAGGCTGCAGAAAGTCAGAGTTTTGCAAAATATGTCAGGGAGAACTGGCAGGGAGAGCCTTCAGCTTCTTCATCATGCAGCATCTTTGATTATTTAGGGGAAGGGACCCCTTTGGAAAGTACTCCTGGAGATGCCTTCACCAAGTGCCTCCAGAGGTGTTCAACCATTTCACAGTCATGTCTCAGAGGAAATCAGATTAAAATATGGCACCTGCCAGCCCAAGGCCGAAATGCACAGAAACAATTTCATCTCATTGCAGTGGCCAGTGCTGACAAGTGAAGCAGAAATTACTGCCCTTATTTTGGGTATATCTTCTTTGATGTCATATTTTTCTCTGCACAAAATGAAATCACCTTTTTATACAGAACGATTAAGCGGTCTTGGCCCAGCTTGAAAGCAATGAAGACAATTTCCATGCCAATTATAATGTAGAGGGAAAAAAACAAGAAAAACTTGGGATGTTCTAGTTTTGTATCCCCAAATCCAATAGTGGTCAAAGTGATAAAGCAGAAATAAAAGGCTTCCTGAAAATCCATATTTTTTTCCCAGTTTGGAAGAATAGCAGCTGCACAGGAGATGTACACAAAGATAACAAGCACCATCAATACAATGGGCACATCTAATTTTTCTAACTCTTTTCCTATTTTGTCGAAATTCTTGATTACTCTGGACACCGTCTTTTCCCTGGTTAGTTCAGGACATGAACTCCATCTCTCCAGGCTTTTATTTCTTGCTGGCTGTGTGTTTTCATTCTCCCTGGCAATTAACATTTCAAAAAGCTCCACATTGCGATACTTGACCCGCCTCTGTTTCACACCTGACTGACTTCTCAGCACCTCCATAATGGTCAGGGGCTCGTTGATGACTATTTTAGACTGTGCCCTGGATTTCAGCTCATGCCTTTTGCTGCACGTGGATCCAGAACAGAGTTTAGAGGCAAGGATTTTGGACTGCAGTTTCCTGAACTCGTTGTAAGACTTGGATAAGACAGTTGCAAGGATGTCCCCCATGTCTGTCAGGACCAAGAACATCAGAGGGATCCCAAATAAAGCATACAACATACAGAGATACTTCCCAACCCGTGTCACAGGATAGGTGTTACCATAACCTTGAACAAGAACAAGAGGGGGAAGAGAAGAGAAAGAGAGAGATGTGATACATAAAATGGTGGCAGAAGATATGCCCTTTCCCTAAATCCAATTTGGGTATTTATATTTCCTTCCTCTAATACATTGGATATGAAACTCAAGTTGTAAACCAGTGCTTTTCCATTATAGTGGGAGAAACATTGGTATTATATTTAACAACTATTTTTCTCCTTATCCTTCAGAATTACAGTACTTCATTGAGTATTTCTTCTCTCCCTATAAAAACCCCGCTCTTTCATAGATGAGTTTCCAGGCCAGGTACTTAGCCTTTAAGATTATTAGCTCATATGCTGAGGTATGGTTTCCCTCATTGTCTTCATCCATTCATGTTTTCACTTGTGGCTGCCACAGCCTTTGGTCTGAACCCAGCCTCAGTGCCTGCTTTGCTGTGAGGCACTGAAATACCATTTATTCTTGGTCACTCTCTTCTCCACAGGCTAACTGGGAATGCTAATCTTTACTGTCAAAGCACTTGAGGAAGATTATCGTTGCTATTGCACAGAGTGATCTTATTTATCCTTTTTAAAATTGATTTCTGTGCATTAAAAATACCTTGTGCTGTTTGCAGGTTTAAAACTTATTCTGACCTTAAATTCAGGTATCCAAAATTCTATCCTAGCACTAGGCAGCCTTCCCAGGCAGTGAAGAGATGGCAGTTCAGACCATCAAACTTCAGACTAGATGCCTCAATTCTCCCAGAAAATTCAAGGTAGATAATTTGATTCTATCCCGAGGTGATTTATCGGTTCCTGATACTGCAAATAACAAACCCACTGCAATGGAAATAGCCACTTATTCCATCTATTAGCAGCAAATATTCCAGGCTTTCTACTGGTCCCAAAACTCAGGTCAAAACTGAGGAAGATACATTAATACTCAGTGCTATGAAGGCAAAAAGTACTGGCAGATTAGAAATAAATATGTTGGGTCAGTGTGTATGGGGACATTTGTTAAGTTCCATATTAATGGAGGTGGATAAATGTACCCAGGGAAGACATTTCCAACAAAGCTTTTTCATCAATTTGCTGAAGTCAAAGCGTTCTGATAAAACATCCCCTCTCAAAAGTTCTTGGCAGCTGTGTTTTTTCCAGGAAATATTCACAGGGCTGAGGATTTTGGTTGCATCCCCAGTGTGTCTCTGACCGCCCAGGCTTCTGTCTTTCAGCTGCAAGAAGCTGAGTTTGAACAGTCACCTGAGAGATGAGAGCCTGAGGTTTGAGCTGTGACACAGTACACAGGAGCTCTGAGTGAGTACATCAGCTCTCACGCTGTTCCTGGTGTGGGATAAGCTCTTTTTTAAGGTTCAGTTTTTCTTTTACAGTAGGATGCATACCCATGCTGGGATCCTGAGCATATCCTCCTGCAGTGGAGAAATGTCTGTGCAAATTGATATAATGCTGTGGGAATATAATGCTGGATTTCCCATCTAGCTTTGATTATGACAAATTTGGATAGACAGTGCCTGCACTTGCCAGCATTTGAGAAGGATTAACAAAGGGATAAAAGTAGCTTTGGGAATGAGCATGAGGAGTTGTATTGAGCAATGCAGAGGGAGCCAAAATCAGAGCAGATGTTTCTATTTGATCTAGGTCCTCCTTTGAAATATGAAGTCAGACTGAAAGATTTCAAAGGTGTGACTTAAACACTATCATGTGCTGTTAACTCAGAGAGATGTGAACACCATGGTTAATTACAGAACCACAGATTAACAAAGCTGAATTAGACATAAGTAACTGAGAAGCAATTGGAAAACAATATATGCATTATGAATTACCTTTTCCAGAGAAGAAAACATTACCCAAGAGGACACACAACAGTGGGAAGGATAAGGTTTGACTGAAAAATGGGGATTTCTTTTTCGTTCAATAGCTCTGTGCACATCATATATGAATATATATTATAGTATATATGTAATGATGCAGTTAATTAGTGTGTACCATCACTAGTAACTAAATTGTGACTCGTTTCTGTGACTCGGCTATGTCTCTGCAGTCTCTGTTTGCAGAACCTCTTGCAGACTCATTAGCAATACTCAGGGGAAAAATTCAAGGGGATTTGGGCTTTGGGTTTAGAAGGGGTGGTTTTGTTTGTTTGTTTAGGGTGGTTTTAATTCTCTGGAAGAAATGCATTAGAGAAAGCAGCAATAAGAATTGATTGTGAAGGGTGTTACTTTACCTCTGTACTTACCCACAGTTGTGAATACTGTGCAGCAAAAAAAGAGAGACCCAAAGAAACCCCATCTGTCTTCTGGCTTGATAAACCAGACTGGGTCAGCTGTGTTGAAAAGCTCACGGATGTCATCCTCAAACATCTCATTTTCTGTCACGTTATCTGTCACAGTCACAGCAGGAGGCACAGTGAGTGTTTGCAGACCACCACTCAGGGAGCAGCCCACCAGCAACTCCAGTGAAATATATTCCAGCTGAGGATTTGCTCATATTCTCTTAAAAGATTAAAATTTTCACATTCTCACCCTCCCCTTTTAAACCGCTCACCCCCACCTCTGAAAAAAATCAGGTGGGTTCAGTGGCTTTGGTGAATAAAAATACAAGGAACAAATAAGCACAAATATAAAGAAGCAGGACAAGATGATTGAATAATTAGCTTCCAGCCTGAGTGTCTTGTTTCATTTTGGACTTCCCAGGAGATTAGTCTTCTTTTGACCCAAAGACACTAAGAAATGTGGGGTCAACAGTAGGGAACCTATAGGAACCACTTGGATGTCACTGCCCAGTGCCCTGCTGTGAATCCCAGAGCCTTCAATCCTTCTTCCTCCTCCTCCTCCTCATGGCTAGCCTTGCTTGAAAGGACATCATTTACATTATTTAATTGCCAAAACTGATCATTGTGTCAGCACAGCTGCCTGAGGGAAACTCCAATCCCATGTACAAGTCCCATCACAAATCCAGGAGGATTTCTAACCCTTCTTTTCTCCTCTACCCCCTCCAGTCAGCAACACTGGGTCTGGGGTGCAGAACTGCACCTGCACCTCTGAGCATCCCATCACCAGAGGGCTGGTGGGGAAGCTCAGAGCAGGGAAGAGGGAGATGGAGAAACTTTCTGAGAGAGAGGATTCAGCCCCCAGCAAACTGAAGGAAATACCACAGGAATCTCAGCTGCTCGTTCAGAACCTGGGCAAAAGGAAACCTGGGCAAAAGGGAGAGCACAGGCATCTCAGGAAAAGTCTTTCCAGGCAGGAACACAAGGGCTGGGGAAGCTTGCAGCCAAGAATTACAGCTAAGGAGGAAAACAGCACTTATTAGCTAGGCAGAGGGAAAATCCTGCTTGCAGGATCAGCTGTTAGCATTTTGAAGCATGTCTTCAAAAGCAAAAAAAACCTAATTCAAAAAGCAAGAGAATGAGTAGCTCCCTGTACAGTTAAGTAATTTTGAAATTCCAGTACATACCTGATAACTTCCTGGCGAGGTACATCAAATTCTGCAGAAATGTTCTATATTCTTCCGTTACAGTGACCTCCCGGGTACCTTCAATGTGGGAAAACATGAGAGCCCCAAGAAAAGCATAGATGACAAGAGACAGAATGAAGCAGGCATGAGGAAACACTGCCCAAAAGATTTTTTTACATGTCGTTTTACCTCGCAGAGGCTGTGATGTTGCCATCCTAAGCTCGTCTTTTTTTTTTTTTTTTAATATATATAATTTTGTGGAGAAGACACAGCTTTTAGAAAGAAAGATGAGGATGTAAAAGCTTTTGCAGCCAAGAAAAGCTTCTCCTGTGAAAAGAAGGATTGTTCTGCCTCAGGCTTTCAGATCACATGTCTTTATAAGTGAAGATTGCACTACAGTCCCCACGGAAAAGAAGCACAACTGATCAAGCCCTGAAATACTTCTCAGTTGACGCCACGCCACTCTGTCCCTGAATTATTATTGATCAGCACTGTAATGCACATGGATTACCAGCTCCTCTCAGCTTCCACTGGAACTGACTCGTGCTTAAAGTTTCTTCTCCTGAACGACAGATTCTCATTGATAGAGCAGAAACATTTCCAGCTCCCAGAAGGGAAAATGTGCACTGTGAGGGATGGAGTTCTTTAAAGACAGGGAAATTTGAAATTAATCAAAAGAAGGGGGTGGCACTAATTGTAACCCCTGGGCAAACCATAGAACAATCAACTTATCTTTCAGAGAGCTTACAGAATCTCTCTATACCACTCAATCTTTGTAGGTAGGGTCTTTTGAATTTTAAATTCTTTTTCTCCCAAGAAAACATAAAATAAAAATAGTCAAGAAGGTTTTTCCTAGTTCTCACTTGAATAAAATCTTCCTATATAAATAGAAGTTTCAGTTATGAAATTCCCACTGACCTTAGTAAGTCAGAACTGCAAGATTCAGGGTTAGTGATCTTTGCAAACTACATCCTACTTTAAAAATAAAGGCTTTTCTTTTCATCCTTCACTCTAAAACACTTGGAGCAACAAGCAGTATCACTGCCCTGTGCAATTTTTGTAGTGGTAGTAATGGGAGTTAGACTTTACTGAAAGAGGTGTTAAATATTTCATCTCCAGGCATCTTTCACTAAAAGTTGAAACAGTCTTGTGCAGCCAAGACCTACTGAGCTGTATATATGGAACAAGTCCACACATAAATCCTACATGCTTACAGGGATTTCTTCTAGGTCAAACTCTCAGCAAATTTGATCAGAAGATAGTTTATGTTCATCAGCATGCAAGTCTCCACTATAGAAAAGAGACTTTTAGGGCTAAGACAAAAATAAGCCTGTGTGCTTGCTATTTTTCTGGTTTTCTGCCTTGTTGGCTCAGTCTTGCTTTTTGCCAACAGATTTATAAATCCTCTTATTGCAGTCAATCTCTGTTTTATTTTTCCCCCCACTGACCTGAAAAAGGGGGTTAAAAACTGCTAATGTTCATAATAACTCAAAAGCAACAGAACTTCCTGAGAGGTCATAGTTGGAGATAATCTACGTGGGTTTGGTGTCCTTTATGCTGGGAATTGTTCCAGTAGGGACTGAAACATTGAGCAGCTCTTTACTGCTGTCCAAATGCATGGGCTGCACACACCTGGAGGAGTCTGCTGGTTCTGCTACCCTGCTCTCAAGTGGCACAACTAAAACTGGGAAAATTCCAAAAACAACAAGGATGGCTGAAGGTGTGGGCAGCTTTCAGACAAAGAATGACTGAGCAGTCATTGGCCAGGGGGGAAAATTGTGACTGAGGAGCTGTATACCAGCAGCCTTCAGTCTCCCAGGTGTTCTGGGGAGAGCAGGTGAGGGGTCAGCTCTCTCCAGCCTCTTCTGGAAGCAGAACTGAGGACCATCAAAAGAATCAAGTAGAAATCTGCTTCAAAACAAAACAGGATTGTTTCTCACATAGCTAGAAAAGTCTTTGCCAAAGGTTGTTGGGCTTCCATACATGAAAGAGAATGAAGAGGTGTTTAGAAGAACAGTCATTAATACTGACTACAAACCACACAGGGCTCAATAAACCCCCTGAAATGAAAATTGCTTGCAGCTGTAAAAATAACACAGGGTACTGGGCCAGTGGGCCCCTGTCTGAGGCAATATATTCACAATGATGTTCTACAAAAGGTATTCACTGACCAGTAATTCTGATACAATTTGTCCTGCACAGTTTTTCATCTGCAGCTCAGATATAAACATCTTTCCTACAAAGTGCTTCAAAAATCTCCTCAGCCTCCTCCTACACATGGTATTGCAAAGTATTTAGCAATTCCCAGGAGCTTCTCAGCCATTTGCAGCATCAGGCTCTGTGCTTGTGACAACAAGAAAATTTAATAAAAATAAAACCAGAAATGATTTTTACATTATTTGCTTAATCTAAACCATTTCCCACTATTGCTGTATTACATATTTGAACTTGGTTGCTTAAAAGCAAATCCCACTAACCACAAGTTATTCCAAATTGAGTTACTGGTACTTGTATTGAGAGAGATTTTTGCAATACACATTTCCTATTCACATTAATGGACAGCAAACCTGCACTTGTCCCAACTTCCATTTCTTTGATTAGGGCAAATGTGAGTGCTCTGTAAGGTGCTGCTTGAAAGGGAAGTTTTTGACCACAGCTGCAAGGTTAAATAATTCCAGTAAAAATATACTTAAGATGAAATTGTTATTTTATCTGATATTTCTGGATTACGTAGGTTAAACCTAGAAGGTCATTGTTTGGGCAGAGAGAAATGTTTTTCAATAATCAGTAAAACTCTCCCTGTATTAAGTCATCTGCTATGTTGCCAAAGACCTGCTGTGTTACCTCCTCTGTGAAACACCACTGGATTCACCATTCTGAACTGACCAAGAGTGTGATGTTGTCCTTTTTAAGAGAAAATCAAAATTACTTGAAGGATGACAGTGCTTTTTAAAAATAAATGGCAATGGACTAAATGGTCTGCTTTTATTTACACCTGGCATTGATTCTGATGGGAATATGTTTGATAGAGAAATGAGGCCTCAGCCTGGCAGCATTTCACAACAATGAGAATTAAAAACATCCTATTCGAGGTTGAATGTCAACAAGGATCATGGAAGATTTGATCCATCGCCCTACTACAGGCCCCTGGAAAATATTTGCAGAATGCATTAATATACCTAAGCCCCCCAAGAAAATTCATGTTTTGGTATAATGGTGATATAACCCCCAAGCACCCCAAAACAGCAAAAAAGGAGTGGCAGCAGTAGTTGCATTAAGAGAGCGATCTCAGGGCTGTGTAAGCATTAGATTTGATCCCAGCCCATAGGGACACACCACTTGAGGTCAGCTGGGTGTGTGGTGTCAGTGAAGTTTCACTTTTAGCATCCCCAGCACTTTGAAAGGATCCTACTGCCTCCCACCCACCATGGTTATCCCAATCCCTCGCAGCTCTGGGGCTCCTTGAGTCCTGTCCCTGTGGGATTTCAGCCCACAGTGGGGCCCAGGAGCAGTGCTGGCCCCAGCCCAGCCCCAGCACAGACACATGACATTTGTGCAGAGCAAGTGCACCCTGCCAGATGAGCCACACGAGCTTTTAAGACACTCTGCAAATATTTTTCTCCTCACAACCCCGCACATATTGCCCTGGAATATGAATTCCCCTGACACCTCCCATTCTTACCATTGTGCCCTCACACCTCACACTGCTGGGATGGAGAGAGAAATGCACAAACTGGCAGTGTAGGGTGTGTTGGATACCCCAGGGAAGGTTTAGCTTTCTTTGTATCCATCTTTAAAAGTCTCAGCTTTTGCTTGAGTCAAGTGCTTGAGCTTGTAACCTCTGGGAATATTTGAGAGCACTCAGGACTAACATCCTGACACTACACAGAATGCTAAGTGGATTCAAAGACGTCCAGGACTCTCACCCTGAATAGGAGAATTTCCTATTTCATTCTTTGTTCACACCAAAGCCAAGCAAGTGGTCCCATCATTTCACTTATGAGAGAAAAACACTCTCAGTATGCCCCAGGACCAACCAAGGCTTGGGTATTAGTTTCTGTTCCTCCTCCTTCTTTTTCGAGAGGGATGAAGTCACATAGTCAGAGAACACCTTTGATGGGAGTCTTTTTCACCTGGTAACTAAACACAGGACCAGACTTTGTTCACTCATGAGGTAACCAGCCACTCGATCCCCTCTCCCCCACCCCCAAAGCAACCACAACAGCCTGGAAGGAGCAAAGCTGCCCCCCAGATGAGGAAATATCAGCCTTTCTCCCTCGGGAACTGGTAACATCTCCCTCCCAGAGCTTACCCATAGCCAGGGGTGCAGCTCATCTGGAGGGTTTGGTTGCTGCAAGGCTGAGGTTTCCAACACAGCAGAGCTCTGTGTCAGACACTTCTGCTCCTGCTGCTCTCTGAAACACGTGGGAAGTCAGAACACACTTGGTGCTGGCAGGGGAAGCTGCTCTAGACAGACAACACTCTTCCAGACCCTTTCTAAAAGGCCACAGGCAAAACCAAACTCTGGTGGATAGAGGGCAACAATCCTCAATCAGGGTGGGGACAGCTTTGCAATCAAATCCACCTCACTGCTCATTTCTTTGTGACTCCCTTGAATGCTGTGGCACCATTTCAGGGTGTTGGAACAAGCAGAAGGGTTGGTATCACCACGAGTGCCCAGTGTCAGACCCCACGGCGCAGCAGCCCTGGGTTTCCAGATAAGCAAAGGGGATTACTGAGGTTCAGCTACAAGTCTTATGCCAAGTCTTTACTGAGTTAATGTAGTGAACATAATGCTGGTATAGTGGAGACTATCTCAGCACAGTAGTTCATTTTAAGGCAAACAAGCTCCCTGTAGAGAGATCAGAAAGCTGCTTCTTAGGAATTTAATTAACATTAGAGTATGTGAGATTATATGCTGCATGAAAGCTAAGCATCATTATTCATGTCAACAGTGCATTTCTTTGCAATTCTGCACTTTGAACTGGCAAAAAAGATCCACGTAGATTCAAGATGACAAGTCCACTTTGCTCTTAAAAAATGCTTATTCTTTATTACTATTAATGTGTAATTATTCTTTATTACTATTATATCACATGTATATAAGCAGTTTGAAAGAGGGGAATCTTAAACCTCAAATATGAGAACAAACTTTTAGCCATAAATATGCACCAGCATTCATTGAAACTGTCTCTGTGACTGGCACAGACCCTCTCAACTCTCAGCATGCAAAATACTAATAAAAAAAACCTCTTGATCTTATTTCCAATGTCACATACAAGTTCAGTCAAAGAGAACACGGATTAAAAACTCCTCCTTTGCAGGCTGCAGTATTGGCCAAGTATTACAGATAACATCGAGGCCAAATGTGTATCTGGAAGAGCTCTGAGGTCATTAAGGACTGCAAATCCCCAAGGTATCCTTCTTACAATGTTTTCTACCCTCAATCATCCCCAGCACTCTATAAACCACAGGCAGGAGTCTGTGAGATGCCCACAATCAGACACCTCTTTCTGTCTCCTCTCCCTGGCAATCAGACTGGGCACAGTTTCTTGTCAGTGCCTCAGAGTTTCTCAGAGTCAGGCTAAATTTTCCATCACTTGTTTTCATCCCAATTTTCTTAATGACACTAAGCAATTTCTCTTTCCCTTTTGTGTAATGTAATCTTAGAAGAGTTTTAACTCCATTATCCTACCACTCATTAGTCATTGTGTATTTGAGGGGTGAAAGACACTTTCACAGATGGGTGTGCCTTGGGAAAACATTGAGTGGACACTTGTCTTCAAATTTCTTTCAGTTCTGCTGATTTTCTTTAGCTCTGAGCAGGAATACATGAACTTTTCAAACCCTGTCCCACCCATTCCAGCTAATAAACCATTAGTTGCTTACCCTTTGGAATGCTGGCCCTTTAAATGTTTTATATGTCATGGGAATAGCACTCAGATGCTTTTTAGTGAATCAGTAAACAACATTTTGCCTCAGTAGGGGACACTCTTTCAGGTTCTGGGCCCATGTAGTTTCATCTATTTAATTAGTTTAAGACATAATTCCTCAGTGATGTGATCCTGCCTGGGTTGATGAGTAAGGCCACACTACAAAAGCTCCTTCTGCAAAATACTTTGGGTTGGGAAAAAAGGCATGCAAAATTGCCCACCTTTTCTGAGGAATGTCTTACAAAAATTGCATGTGGAATGAAGTCTCTTCTTACACTTTTTTCCCACGAGGAAAACCCCTTTATCATGAGCCATCTGGGCCACATGCACCAAGTGCAGTGAGCCCTGCACTTGGGATTTACCCAGGGTCTGCAGGCTCCTCCTGAGACTGCCTGGCACCCAGGCTGCCCACTGCTGCTGCTGCCTGCTGCTCACACTGCTGCAAAACGCCACCTAAATGGCACTAGGCTTCTCCGGGCTCACTTGGGAATTTGAGATGTGTGGGTGGGCAGCTCAGCTGCGGGATGAATGTAAGTTCAGTGAGGGTTAATGTTTAAATCCTGCCAAGCAGCCAAAGCCAGCTGGTTACATCATATTCACAGAGATGGGGCTTTAGGTTACAGCTTTTAGGGATTTGTCATTTGTCTAAATAAAAGGACATCAGAAATTAAATGTTGGGCAGCTGAGAGATCAGGAGATTTCAGATGAGCCCTGAAGGTTGCACACAAAGAGGAGGAAGCAGGCAGGGCTGGAGGTGGCTGCATGTCCCCATGAAGTAATGAGTGCTGGCAGTGCTGGCCATGAGGAGAAGCACAGCCTCCTGAATCCCACAGCACCAAGAACCTTCACTCCACCACTAAATGCAACAAGAAGGAAGGGGGAGTGGAGCAGCCAGATCTCAACCAAAGGGTGTGTCCACATCCAGGGGTCTGGCTGGAAAACCAGGGCCCCTAAGCACTGGAGCTGCCAGCAGTCCTCAGCATGGAGGAAGATGAAGACTCTTGGCAAGATGCCTTATGGACAGTGCTGCATTTCCTCATTCTTCCAGCCTAACTGCTGATGGGAGGAGAGCTGCAGGGGTAGCCACTCTATGCTGTGCTCTTGCACATTCTTCAGGAGCTGCTGCTCAGCTCTTATCTCCACCCAACAGTCCGTGGCATCAGCTCATTTCAGCTGCTGGGTATCACACCAAACCTGCCAGGATTTCTCAGACATGTATGCCACGACTTTCTTTTTCTTTTTTTCCAGAGGAAATACCTGATCACCATGCTGAATAGTTTGTTAGAAGGCCATCCTTAACTTCATCTGTGAGAAACACTGGCCCCTAAACAGACCCACATCACATTACAGAAACAGATCAGCTTCTCTGGCTGCTGAACCAGATCAGAGGCACAGCCTAGAGCAAGGGCACAAACCCCATCATCTCCTTTCCACATGTTGTGGGTCCCAGCTGGAAACACACAGTAACTGCTTCAGTAAACTCTGTCACACCAGGGTCCCCTCAAAAAGATGTTGATGCCACACCTGCATTGGCAAGATGTGCCCAGCCCAAATCTCCTGCTCTTCATCAGCAAAATCACCACTTTGGAGTTCACCAAGCCAACAGATTGGCTTCAGTGTTTCTGGCCACATTGCTGCAGGCTGGATGAGGCATCTCAGACCCAGGAGCTCTGCACACAACTGAGGTTTGTTTCCAAATGCACAAGAGGGTTGCCAAAGGACAGAGAAGCCCTCCTTGCTGAAATTTTTATCCAACAGTACATAGAACCTCTCTTCTTCCTTGCAGTCAGATGTTTACAAAAGCAAAAGTGTCTTGGGAAGTGCCCTTTGTAGATTTGGATCTTTCTCTCCTTTCTGAAATGACCAGAAATTTTGTTCATTAATTTGAAACTGAGGTTGTCTGCAGTCCAACACTAATAGCAGAAATGTGCCATTTACACCAGTTAAGCATTCAACTTTAATGCCTTTATATAACTGAATTGTTGCAGAATTTGGTCAGATTCTGCTTTCTTTTAAAATCATGCAACATATTTAAATGGATATGAAAGCAGAATTAGCTTTCCTTTTTTTTTTCTTTTCTTTTTTTTTTTTTTTTTCCTTAATGAGCCATTGTAGACATTGTAGCTTTCTTGGGCTTTAGCAGATTTCTGCACCCGGTTTTTCTGGATTGCTAAAGGAGGTGAATTGTGGCATAGCCAGAGGGATGGGTAAGCAGCCCAAAGAACCCTGTGTGAAGATAGAATAAGGGAGAATGACTTTAAGCTGAAGGAGGGTAAGTTTAGGTCGTATATTAGGGTGAATTTTTTTTTACTCTGAGGGTAGTTAGGGAATGAAACAGACTGGCCAGGGGAGCTGTGGATGTCCTATCCATGGAAGTGCTCAAGACCTGGCTGGATGTGGCTTTGAGCAACCTGGTAGAGTGGAAGGTGCCGCTCCCCATGGCAGGGAAGTTGCAAGCAGATGATCTTTAAGGTCCTTTTCAACCCAAACCATTCTACGATTCTATGAAGAGATTCACCTTGGCAAAAAAAACCCGACCATCCCTTTTTGCAGAACCCCATTGCAAAGTGATTCCCAAGGAGCATGTCTGCCAGTG
>VWZP01006533.1:144613-274012 GCA_013396995.1 Dicaeum eximium | reverse complement strand
TTGATTTCAAACTAGTACATTCACATAAAATGTCTTCACTGGAAGCATGTCAGGCATTGGAACAGGCTGCCAGGGGAAGTGTGGAATCACCATCCCTGGGAGTGTTCAGAAGGTGCCACCTGGGCTTTGGTTCAGCAGTAAACAAGGAGATGCTGGGTTAATGGTTGGACTCAGGGATCTTAGAGATCTTTTCCAACCAGGGGATTTCCCCCTTCCACATCCTTCTGCCCTCTCTGCACAGGTGGAGTGGTGGCAACAAAGGCCAAAATTCACTGCAGACAGCACTGAGCACACTATTCCAGTTCACTGCCAATGGTGAGGCTGCGCAGTGAGTCTTGGGATGGATCCTGCTGGAAAATGATCCTGCTTTCTGCATTTTCCACAGGCCTTTTCATCAGCCTTATCAGAAAGAGCAGTGAACAAACAGCCTGCCTGATCTGGGTTCTTTCTTTGCCCCAGGAAAGAGCTCTGTGGATGAGGTTAAAGCCAAGAGATGCCTTGGGAGTAGTTGGCATTTGGCTGCCTATAGTGCTCTGGCTCTGTGAATAATAGGGATTGTTTCCTTTCCAGGACTGTTGGTCTTTGCACTTAATATGCCATTTTTTCCAAGGGCTTTAATGATGAGGAGAGACAGAGATACTGAGGAACAGGCAGGTCATTCCTTGCAACTGCCAGATGACCTACAACACTCTATTATCAGGGCAATACACTTCTTTCATCCACTGAGCAAGGTTTCTTATGTAGCCCATGGGTTTGAGGAGCTCCACCAGGCCAGCTCTTTTTACCAGTTCGTCAGTTCCAGTGAAGCAGAAGTATTTCTGCTTGCTTGTATGTAGTAAATTCCAATTAGTCTTGTGCTGGCTGTAAGACTAAATCAGAAAGATGCTCCTGCCATGACACTGCAAGCAGCTGAAAAGAGGGACAGGAGCAGATTGGTAGGCAATCAAATAGCCCCCAGGTAACCTGTTCTGGGGGATTTGCCTTGGTCTCTCACTGGTGCCCATCTCCCTTTTTGTATCCCAGCAGCAGTACTTTCTGCCAGATGGCTATTTATTTTTACAGGTCTACAGACAATTATAGCTGTCAAGACCATGCCAGAATAGTTAGCATTTATGGTGTTAGGGGGGATTACCCTCTAAATGTTAATAGCAGGCACAGCCGTGGTAACTTTAACTCCAGATCTGTGCTGGAGCCGTGCTTCGGGTGCTCTGGGAGCCTCAGACACACAGGACGAGCACACTCAGGTTTGGGAGCCCTCCACACACACCTGCTGCTCACACACCTGGTCACCTCGTGCCCGGACAGTGAGTCTCCTACCAATGAAGCTGTGCAACCATGAAGCCCAGAGAGGTTTGATTTCACCTGGTTGTCCGAGCTGGGCACATCTGCAGCTCCCCAGGGGTTGCTGTGTGTTTCCTGGGCATTCCTGTTGTCAGATCAGTGTGAGCACACACCAAGTTTCAGTCTCTGCAGCTGCTTTGCCTGTGTTTTCAAAGGCCACAGGGTTTGGTCAGCTGTCAGAAGCTTGGGAAAGGCTGCTCCGTGTGGGTGGAGGTGAATGTGGACTGTGGAATGGTGTAAGAGTGTCTTATGCCCTCAGGGTTGCTAGTGAGTCACAGAATCCTCTCAAGCCACAATCTGCTCAGCTCAGATCACACATATCAAACAAGAGACAGCTCTTCCTGTTTGTTTGATGGCACCTGGTGCAACAGGGCTCAACCAACACCTCCAGCAGAGCTGCAAGGAGGAAAATCCAAAATAGCTGCTGCTTGAAATGGCTCAGAGACATAAATTTAGACCAGAACCCTTAATCTGCCCTAGATCCACTGGGAAACATTCCTAACTCTGCAAACCAGAACAATTTTCTGACATAACACTGGTGTCTACACAAGAGACCTCAACACCTGGTACCTCTTGGGCCCAGGTCTCACTGCTGCCAGGCTGAAAGTGAAATTCTCCTCCTGGATGTAAGAGCATGATCTCTTGTCCTGGCTGGCTGCTGCGTGGTCTCACCACTCAGTACCAGCACTTTGGTCAGTGCACTTTACCTAGACTGTGCTTTGCATTTGGGCAGATGGAAGGAAGCCCATTTCTTGTCTTGTTGGGTTTTGGATGATGAAAAAGTGAAGGCTAAGGCTGAATAATGAATTCTCATGGCCCCTTGCTGGGAGTGCAGATCTAAAAGACACCCATGTTTGGCCTCAAGGAGATGGCCTTTTCCCATGGTCCCAGGGAAGCTGAAAAAAATTCTCATAGCAAAATCCCTTGGCTTTTCCTGTTGGTCTGCAGCCAGGCTGGTCAGAGGGTGTTCCAGCTTTAAGCTGAAGGCTTTTGTGCAGAGCCAGGGCAGGATCTGACTGCTGACTCCAGGGAACAGCAGTGGTTCAACTGCAGAGGCAGCCTGGTCCTTCCTGTTTATCCTTCCCAAGGGCACCTTTAGCTGTCCTCCCACAGCTAAAGGGGAAGGTAAAACAGCAGTGAAGAGGAGGGTGTCCCACATACTGTCCTTGTGGGAAAGAAAGAAAAAGTGAGTGAAGAGGTGAGTAGTTAAAATATTCTCTTCTTCAGGTCTCCTATTTCTGCCCTTGATGTATTAAACAAAGGCAGAGGTGAGGAGGTTAGCAAACCTTGGGAAGGGGCCCCCAAAACCCAATTTGTTTGACACTAATTTGATTAAAGAATAAGGAGATTCATTGCTGATGCTTACATGTGGCTGCCTCCCTAAGTAGGAGAAATCCCACAGCAAAGTCGTCGGCTGAGCCATGCCCTTGGCAGATCAAGCCCTGCTCTCTCTGGGCCACACTCTGCTCCCAGTTACACCAGCACTGCAGGCTGGCTCATCTGAGGCCAGTGTGATGGGCTGTACAGGGATATTCCATGCCAAAAAAAGAGTTTGGCCTGGCAGGGTCTGGTTTTTCCAGTGCTGTGCTGTGCTGTCTGCACTAGGATTTCTGCCCCCATCTCATCCAGGAACCTGAAAGGATGGGTTCAATCAGCTGATGGGAATCAAGGCCTGCTTTGAGCAAACAGGGGCAAAAATGCTTCAAATAAAGCAGAGATGTGGCTGCTTATAAGGCAGTATCTGCATTTTAAATGGGAGACACACATTGCAATATTCACAGGATGATAATGGAGCAGGGTTCTGACAAGGGGTTGGCAGGTTAAGCTGCTGCACAGACAATCCAGCTGTGCTGGCTCACCAAAAACCAGGTCTGTGCGCAGCTCTCCAGAGCATTTGCAGCCAGTGGGATGAGTTAATAACATCACACACTGAGTAAGCTTTTACACATTGAGTCACACATTGATGCTTACTCATCATTACATGTGAGTAAGCATCTCAGGTGCTGCAATTCAGCGTGGCTGCAGCATCCTGATGATATCAATGAGGGCAGTGTTTCAGTCCTGCCAGCTGAGTACCCTCCCAGAGGAGCAGGAAGGGTAGAGGGCTCCCAGGACTGGCATTCTTGACGTGGAAATGTAATTAGTCCAAGCCATAACTTTGTTACAATGCATTAACTCAAACCAAGAAAAAAGAGGCTCCAAATCCAGGAACAGTGAAAGGAAAGCAAAAAGTGTTTGCACAGAGTCAATCTGCCTGTTCTTCAGTTTGACTGTAGATATTGCAGAATCACCCCACTCCAGAAGAATTTTTCCTACCTGACAACATTCCAGCAAGTGCAATACCTTTTCAGGAGCACCACAAACTTTGCCAGTTTTCCAAGGATAAACAGAGAGATACAGGAAAGTTCTCAGACTGGTAGCAAATGTGCCATTTGCAGAGCACAACAGGATTTGTTTCAGAAGTAGATCAAATTTCACAGTAAAGCTGAAAGGCCTTGGAGGTGTCCCCTGCTTTCCTGAAATCTGAGGCTAGCTAAATTCACTGAAAATGAGGGAAGTGGCAACATTTCCATTGGTTTGACAATTTCTGGATAGTTTGATATTTCAGTTGATACTCCCATTTTAATGGAGACTTGGGGACTGGCAGAAGCAGAATTCAGCTCTTGTTTCTTCAGCCAGGAGATTTGGTTTGTCATCTTGGGATGTTCACGACTTAAACTGGGATTCTAATGATAAGAGTCTATGTCCAGAAAAATTAGGAGAAGTTTCTTATCCTTGGTAATTTTTGGCACTGAATAAAAACAGTCCTAGTAGCTGTTAGACAGCATCTGCATCTTTTCTAGAAGGAATGTTACTGTTCTTTCTATTTTAGGAGTTGGTTGAAGGTATCTCACATATTTTACACCACATCAGAGTTTTGAAAGTCCAAATTTTGACAGTAAATATTACACCTCTCCTCCACTGCCTGTAAGACTGATCCTTTATTATTTTCTTCTGATTTTATCATTTTTAGCTTCATAATATAGAATGATTGAGTAGAAAAACACATAAGGAAGCATTTCCAAAAACTGTTTATCCTCCCTCCACCTTCCCTGTTTTGCAAGACCAATGCCTTCTCCACCATTTAGATGAGAGAAGCAGCATCCTTTCTCCTTTGAATATCAAATTCTCACTTTGCAGAAAGTGCCTGTAGAGATACTCTGTAACCAACATCTTTAAAGTACTGAATCAAGGAGAAAAAAGGCCCTTTGAAGAGTAAAAGCATCTTCCTTGCTTTGCTGTTGATGCAAGGCTGTGCAGATAGGAAAATATTTGGAATGCTAGCTGCAAAAGGGAAGCACTGCCAGACGTGTGCCCAGACAGAAAGACCTCGGTGTCCATCTTTAATTCCTCTCAGCTGATAAGACTGCAAAACCTCAGCTGGAAAAGCAAAATCCCAGCCAAAAAAAGGAAAATCCCAGCTAAGAAAGCAAAATCTCAGCTAGGAAAGCAAACTGTCTATCCCTGCCTGCAGCTCCTGCTCACTGAGGATTTTCCATGACAAAGCTCAGCCTCAGTACTCAGCTCCAGTCTGCTCCTTTATTGTTAATGAAGCAACAGAACTTTCCACAGCCCCAAGCATCCAGCCCAGAGATCTGCAACTTCCCAAGGCAGATGTCTCTCTCTCTCTTTGTGCTTGTTCACACAATTTGATTCCCTAGATACAACTCAGAGGAAAAAGACCTTTTGCTGTCCAAGGAAGGCAGTGACACCTTATCTACGATAGTGCAAACAGCTGTTGGTTCATTCCCTGCAATCATTTAATGTATCAGTGAAATGCAGTCAGCTGCACAGTTTGAGGGAGGTATTACACTGTGATTTGATGGCATTTTTCCTGGTTTGCAAAGCTTGACCTGGAAATGAAAACCCTCCATCCCATGGGTAAGAACTACAGAAGGTTTGTGTGCTGTTTTCTAACTCTGAGTCGTGCCCAGCTCCCATCCATTCCAGCTGTATCCCTTACAAGAAGAACCAGTACCTGCATCCAGTTTGCCCAATGCTATGGAATCATGGAATCATGGAGTGGTTTGGAATGGAAGGGAAACTAAAGACCATCTATTTCTGGCCTCTGCCCTTCCAGTGTCCCAGGCTGCTCCCAGCCCTGTCCAGCCTGGCCTTGGGCACTGCCAGGGATCCAGGGTCAGCCACAGCTGCTCTGGGCACCTGTGCCAGGGCCTGCCCACCCTCACAGGGAACAACTTGCTCCTGATATCCAACCTAAATATCTTTTCTTTTAAAGTCTAAAACTAAATATCTAGAAAGATGCACCAAAAAACTGGGATCCTCTTTTCTTGTTGTGTCATCCTCAAAGTCCTGCTAAGCTTTCCCCTTGGAAAGAGTGGGTGAGTCACCCTGAGGGGAAAAGTCTGGATGAAAAAAGGCTGGATGAACTCAAATAAAGGATCCCGATCAACACAACTTTCACCAAGCCAGTCTGTGATGGGATGTGCTGAAGACAGAGGGAACAAAAAGGGGTGATGGCAGTGGAGCAGGAGAAACACCCAGGGATGGGACAGGGGCTGTCTGAGCAGGGACAGCTCCACACTTCCAAAGATGGGTTTCAGATTGCAAACGTGGGGTGGATTCCCAAAGGTAACAGTGCAATAAAACCAGACTGGGATGAAAGGGATAGAGGCCAGCTGAAAGGAGCCTAATATGGATCTGTAGAAATGAGCTTCATTTATATCATTTATAGGGAAAAAAATTCCTTTCTGTGTCTGCATGGTTTCTGAACACGACTTTAGAGATTTCTCTAGCAGGGCTGTAATTCCCTTTTTTCTGCCCATTCTTTAGGATGTCCTAATCCTTGGGCTGCTGAATATTCCCTACAACTCCTTTTTCAAAGAAGTCAGAACATTTCCTTTGGGGCCTTTTAAATAAAGTGTTATTGGCATTTTGTAACTGCCTCTGTTTGCTGAGGTACAAAATGAAAACATTTCAGAAGTTCACAGTTACTGAGGCAAGCGGGAAAGTGAAATTTTATTTTAAATCCATTTGTAAAGTCTGCCTATTTATCACGGATCTCTGGCATGCACTCCAGCCAGTGCCCTGCTTTTTCCCATCCACAGTGCCCCTTTTATCCAGGAGTGCCAGGGCTCTGGATAATGGCCACATCCACGGGACATTTTTCC
This sequence comes from Dicaeum eximium, assembly GCA_013396995.1. Taxonomy (NCBI): domain Eukaryota; kingdom Metazoa; phylum Chordata; class Aves; order Passeriformes; family Dicaeidae; genus Dicaeum; species Dicaeum eximium. Next base: position 267,500 of record VWZP01006533.1, on the reverse strand, counting down.
AGCAGACCTGACAGCTAATCCAGGGAATGACATTGCAGTGAGACACCTCAGATAAATGGGAAGAAAGGAAAGGAGAATAGGAAATCTCATCAAGCCCGGGGAGCCTCCTCGGCCTGGCTGTCTTCAGGAGGCCCAGGGCAGGTCCTGGCGCTCCTTGTGACACCTGGCTCTTGGGAAGGAGCAAACACAGCCTTGGCTTCCTGCAGAGCCTGGGCACAGAGGATGCAGGGGCAGCCACAGCTGCTCTGGGCACCCTGTGCCAGGGCCTGCCCACCCTCCCAGGGCACAGTTCCTTCCCAATACCCAACCTAAATTTCCCCTCTTTCAGTCTGAGCCCGTTCTCCCTTGTCCTGCCACTCTGGCTCTTGTTGAAGTGTCCCTGTCTGGCTTCCTTGCAGCCCCTGCAGGTTCTGATTCAGATCCTGATGGTCACAGATCACGGCATGGGGAGGGAGCTGTTCATTGCTCTAAAGAGCATTTTCAGTGAAAGGCAGCTAATGCATTAGGAGAAGGAGAGGTGCCACCATTCACTCCACTTGTCACTTTCCATCTGGTCAGTGGTGCCAGGAGTGAAATCCAGCAGTCCAGGAGATCAAGATTAATTTGTTAATGAATGACAAGCAAAAGGCCCTGCTGCAGAGGGGTGCTGGAAGGAGCAGTGTGCAGAAGTGGTCATTAGGGAAAGAGCTGCACCACTGATGCATGAGAGAAATGCAGAGATAGATGGATACTGTTCAGTCTCAAATAGTAAAGTATAACTCACAGATATAAGGTGCCTCGTAAAGAATCACCGTGACGTATTTGGGCTTGGATTTCCAAAGTCACCTAAAGGTAATTTCTTCAGGGTTTTTAATATAATGTATTGGTTTGCTTGGAGAAAAAAAAAAGAAACCCATCCGTTTTAGACAAGCAAGAGAAGACAAACAGTCAAGTGTAACTTAAAAGCATTGAGGGCCACATATCCATTTTGAAGAGGAGAGTAATTTTTCAGAGCTGAATGTGATGAAGCACCCGGCTTTTTGAATTTGGTGTCAAACCATCCCTCTGCACAGAATAACATATAAAAAGTTTTCCAGAAGATGTTTAGAGGATAACACAGGGCTGTAATATGAAATACATGGCAATTTAACATACAACTATGGTTGTATAATGCAGCCGTTATCGACAGCAGGACTGGCACAATGTCCAATTACCCAGGGGAAATGACATCTCCTGCAGCTTAACAGCCGCACTGTCAAACATGGTCAGTCTGTGCCTTGGGAGAGTTATTAAAATGGCAGAAATTAGTGTTAAAGTAATTGATTGGTATTTCCTTAAGATGCAATAATATTCCCATAAATCTTTAGATAAGAGGAACGTTCCTGAGACATTAAAGGACTTTGGGAATATGCGTACTGTGGGTGACTCTCAAGGAATAATAAACGGCTCTAGGTGACTTGTTGTTACGGCTCGGATACTGCATGATATTAACTTTAAAGGCTGCCTTCAGAACTTGGAAACTTTATGGACTCCTGTGTTTTATGATCTTGTAACCTCAAGTCCTTCCTCCTGTTCCACCCCATGATTGCCAGGGAGCTGCTGGCACCCGGCCCCTCTCAGGATCAGCTTCCCTCATGAATGCTGGTTTCACTGGGTTGGAATCAAACCACTTTACACCATATTTCCTCAGCCATTAAAAGTTATCTGGGGTTTTACTGATCCTAAGTAATATATTCACATTAGCTAATTAATTAATCTTGTTGAGTAACATATTAATTTCCTTTAATTTCCTATCCCTACTTAAAAGGTAGCATTTTGCTGAAACCAGTGTGGTGGTGTAGGAAAGGATTTGTAGATTTGGGCTTTCAAAATTTTGTAGTTTGGAGGCTCGACTCTGTGTTATGCAGCAAAACACACACACAAGTACATGCGTGACCACACACAGAGACAGAGTCCTGCATTCACAAGGATAATTTCTGTCAACAAAAACAAGCATTATAACCCAAAAAAGCCTTTTAATGTAACCAAGTGGCCTAGAAGCTTCCCTCTATTTCCAAAGGTGCTTAAGGCCTTCTGCAAAGGAGGATTGAGGTGCCTCAGAGGAGTTTCCATACCTAAATCCATCCCAGGTCTTTGATGTCAAGCAGGACCTGAGTGAAGCATAATCTTCACCATGCTCTGTCTCCTCCCAGGGGTGACCCCAGGTGTGCCCCAAATCAGTCCTCACCTGCTGCTGTCACTCCTCTGGTGAGGTGTGACAGGCCTTTATGGGCAAGACAAGGACCTGGCACAGGTTATTCACTTCACCACCACCCTCTTCCCAGGACACTGCCCTCCCAGGGGGGCAGGAGTTGCAGGTGAGGGTCAGCCAGAGGCATTTGGACTTTAATATGATTTTTGCATGAAATGTTCTATCTTGGTGCTGTTCTGGCTCTTTCTCCCCAGCAAGCCCATGCTACTTCCCATGACCTAATTATGTCCCTTCATCCTTATCATTTGTCCAGTGCTGAAAGGGATGACAGGGCTCATATTCCTTCACTCAGCTTCTCAAGAACTTGATGTTTTTTCCTCATTTTCTTATTTTAAAGATTTCTCAGCAGCTGTTATCATCTGTTTATATTTAAAGGTTGTTAAACTTGTTTAGGTTAGCAAGAACATTCCCCACTCTGAGGAGGCTGGAAGAGGGCAATGTTCCTGCTCATCTTCACTCTGATGCCTTTTAATTGTCCTCAGTTTAAAAATGCTGATAAAAAAAAAAAAGATTAAGAAAATAAAGAAACAAGCAAGAAGTGTAGGTATTTTTCTAAATAAGTGGCACAAATTCACAAATCAAACCCAAACACTGGGTGTTTTTTTGCAGGGAGCTGTCTAGGTTGTCAGTTAGGGAAATTAGCCCATCTACCACAGGCCTCTAATTTCCCATCACTTCCCCTGAAATGTGTGGGCTTTTAGAGAAATTTCTTAATTTTTCCCTCATTATTGTTTCTTTTTTACTTCCTCCAGTTCTCAAGTAGAAAAATCCCAGAGGATTTGTGCCTAGCCCAGAAACTTAAGAGCTCTTGTGTTTCTTGCATGAACTCTCAGGGAAGTGCCAGGAGCAGATGCTGAGGGATGAGCCCAGGTCTGGGAGGGGGGATCAAGGGCCATGCCCAGTCTGGCACTGGTGTTTGGGGTGTTTGGGAATGTGTTACAGGGCGTTTGGGAATGTGCTAGATGGTGTTTGCTCTGCCTGGGGGATCTGGACGTGCCAACTCCTGTCTGTGTCTCCTGGTGCTCTGTTTGTGCAGGGCTGTGCGTGTGCTGTCCCCTGCACTCATTGTCCCCAGCCAATCCACCCATGGCTGCACATCCCTCACCCTCCTGTTGTGTTTGCCCTCAGACTTCCATTCCCTTCTTTACATGATAATGTGGCTCCCCTGCAAATCCTTTAAGTTTCTAAATGTCTGAAAATGGCAGAGTGGAACAGGAAGCTGGACCAGCTGGGGATGCCTGGGGGATGGCACTTCCTGGCCCCAAAGATTGCTGTGCTATCACCTTGCACTAAATTGCTGCAGTGTTTAGCTAATTGCATTAATTAAAGTGGCACATCTGGCCTCTTTATCAGGGCCTGTGCAGTCCTGGTTTTGATCCTGCAGTGACAGACTCTGGCAGTATCAGCATCTCCGGGTAAACTCATTACACGAAGGGAAGGCTTCCTTCATTCTGGAAAGCTGGGTCCAAGGGTAGCACAGAAGCCTCACTGAAGAGCCTCCAATAACCTCTGGAAAAGAAAAACCAGTCATTAGTACACTTCTGTCAACCAGGGCTTCATTGATAGCAGCAGCTACCCTGCTCCTTTCTGGGCTTTCCCCTCTTCCAAATTAAAGATCTCCCACTCATGTTGTAAGTTTGTGCTCAAACAGCAACTGAATCAAATGACAGCTGAAAATGAAGCTCTGCTCACCTGGCACTCCCCTTCCCTTTCCCCTGCGAGCACCCCACAGCCTGCACTGCAGCCCCCTTCTTGAACAGCGAAGCTCTCAAACAAATACTTTGCCTAATTTTAGGTAACTCTGCTAGCCTCCTAGAACCAAGGAAGGGAGCTGAAACTCTCCAATAAGGGATTAAAGCACTACAAAAAGATACAAATTTCGGCCCCGAAACTACCCAGCTCCTTGGGGGAAAAAAAGGCAAACTTTCATTATAGGACTTGATCCCTGCACGCCCAAATCACTGAATTCTCACTCCATTGCTTTATCCCATGTATTTTTAAGAATACATCACCTTAATAGCACAGGTAAAGGATACTTTGCCCTTACATCAGGTAGTGTTCTTAAAATAATGGGCCACGAATGAGGCCTAATTACCTAATGGAACAAATTATCTTAACAGGTAAAGATATTTATATAGTTTTCCTATAAGCAGAAACTTTATCATTTTTTTATTTTAGTGACATTTATATCCCAGTGTGTCAGGCATGGCATTAAAGGCCTCATCAGTCAAGCTTTTGGAGGGAGAGGCACGGGACAAGAGAGAAATGAAACAGCAGCACTCATCTCAACACACAGTGTCAAAACTGACCCTTGTGTTCACATTTTAGGCTAATAAGGGACTGAAGGTGTGGACAAACTCATATAATACAAACATGTCTGGGTGACAATTAGATTAACATTTTTAACTTCCTAGTTAGAGGTGAGTGTATTTAGGAGCCCTTCAGAAGACAGCTTCTGAAAGCCTGCAATTTGTGTGCTAATAGAGTCAGCCCTTCTCTGAGTTCTGCTGAGCCCCCTCCACCCCCCCTGCACAATAACAGGGGACAACTGACCCCAAGTGCTATTTGTGATGGCCTGGAAATTGTAGATAATGACATGGTGCCTAAAACGATTGCTCCACCCGTCTAATCCCGCACTGCCAAGGCAGTTCTTCTTTTGGGATGGCTGCCTGTGTGCTCCATGGGTCTTTTTTGGGGAGGGTGCTGGCAGCAGCCAGAATGGGCTGTGCTTGGCCTGACAATTGGGAATCAGAGCACTGAGCCATGGCAGACACACAGGCCTTGGAACGGCTGCTTGTTCAGGAGTGCACCAGGTAACAGTGCAAGTGATGCTTTGCACCTCACAGCAGAAACTGTTTTTTAAATACCTGTAAATTGGGTTGTGGATGGAGCCAGAACACCTCCTGCAAACAAGGCTGAGTCACCTCTTGCTTGCCGAGATCCTCCAGATGCAGCTGAAATGTCAGCACGGACCTTGCTCCTCCAAGAAAGCCTTGGCCTGAGTCCACCTTGTGGGTCTGGATGCTGCCTGACACCTCAGCATCCTCCCAGAGCTGTGTGACGTTTGCTGAGGGGCCCTGACATGATGGGTGCAGGAAAGGCTGTTCCCTCACTACATGAACCCAGCACTTGGCACTGCCCTCTCAAGAACCTGATCCCAGGACAGAGCAGGCTCAGCACAGGAGAGGAGGGCACTCAGCCCGGTCCCCAGCCCAGGAACAGCATCCCAGATCTCACATCCCCATGAACATAAGCACTTCATTCCTCAAACACCAGGAGCAGACAGATGCTCAGCTCCCAGTGCAGCCAGTCCTCGCTGCCTGCAGCAGAACGAGACGATTCATGCCACAACCAGGAAACCCTTGGCTAAATAACTGAGGGGCACGGCAGGAGGGAAGGGTAAACTCAAACACAGGAGCCTAAGAAAGCCTCCACTTGTCCATTCAGCCACAGCCAAGCCCCCTTTGGAGGCACAGGCAGAGATGTCCGGGCGCAGGGCTGGAGCAGATTTGCAGTTGTATGGGCTGAGTGTTTGCTCCACTCGGGTACAATTCCTGTTACTGATATCATTGCGCTGCTCCACTTGGCACATCCGTTCCCTTGGCAGCTCTGGCTGGGCTTTCCAGCCCTTAGAAAGCTGTGCAGCACTTCTCCTCCAGCACACGCTCTGCAGCTAAACCAGTCATTGTCTGGGAGCTTTAATCAGCGGCATCTGAGCTGAATTTGCCACTGTATTTGTAGCAAACCCTGGAGCTCCTCGGGAGCACCAATGCACACTGGCATTTCATGTGGGGAAAGCCTCCAGCTGCCTCTTTGGTCTGAACAGAAACTTTAAACTTTCTGTCTCCTACAACTGCTCTGGCCTCACAGCGTTTCACTGAAAGGGGGCTTGGGAGCTGGGGGAGGAGCCCCAGCAGAGCTGTGTCAGGAAACCAGGAAACAGCTCAGCATCTGCCCTGGTGTGGAACGTGTTACTTATGTACTGAAAAAANAAAAAAAAAAAAAAAAGGACTCCGCAATCGGGGAGTGGTTAAAAAAGGTGTTTCCTAACAAAAACAGCCATGGCGTTTGGCAGGGCTGCCTGCAGTCTTTACAAACAAATTCCTTTTTGTGCTTCCATCATCCTGCAGTGCCCTTGGCTGATGTCACAGCAGGTGCTGGAGGGCAGGTTTTACCTGCAGGCAGTGATTTCCAAACCAGTCTCTCCCCTGTTGCTCAGTTTCCAATAAATGACTGGGACTGGTGCCGATGACAGAAGGATTCGCAGCCTGGATTACCAGTCCATGCTCATGACTGCAGAGCTCACATCCAAAGAGTTTTATCAGCTGGTAAGACTCTGGTAGAACAAGGATCATAAATATAAAGTTATTTCAACTTTTAACCTAGTAATATGTAGCTGATTATAATTTCACTTCCAGAATTATGAAGATTTTGTTTGCACACAACAGAATACATCAGTTCATTTGATCACTTGTTCCAATAGCTAATTTTCCTCATCCTTAAACATTTATGCCTTATTTCTCATTTGAATAGCTCTAATTCTTATTAGAAGGCATTTACTCTTGTTACCAAATTAAACAGTCCTCTTGTCTCTGATGTGGTACATACTGCACCACATTTCCTCTGCTAAACTAAACATAAAGATTTTCAAATCTCTCACAATAAAGTATCTGAGATTTCCAATGATTTCTGTATCCACTGTCAATACATAGATCAATAGACCACCAATAGAAAAGGCAGCACATGGAGTTACAGCTGGATCTGTAATGTAGAGAGATGGATCTAAAAGCAAAAAGACAAAGGGAGCAATAGATAAATCAATTAATTGACAAAGTCTCCCTCTCCAGATTGCGATGAGTCCTTCACATTAGTGAACACCTTTTCTTACCTGAAAATTGTGAGCTGGTTCACATAATCCATCACTCCAGTGATAAAGGCATTTGCCTCCTGAATTTCCCCTGGAAATCACCTCCTCTCACTGATCACATAGGAAGCAGTCTCCCTTTTCACTCCCCAGATCCCTGACACCATTATTATTATTATTATATTTAACAATCACTTCTTCCCATCCTTCACCAAAAGCGCTCCATATCCAACACATCCAATTTCACATTACCAGCTTGCCAACTGGCAACTGGCAGGAGCAAAACCAACTTCTTTTTCTCCTTTTTCTTTTTTGGTCTTCAGTCACCTCTGGCCCCTAGCCAGTGGTGTCTTCATTTATTGTAATGAATTTGTGTCATTAATATGTTGGATTTGCACAGCAATTGCAAAGCAGTAGATTAGTACAAAAGCTATTGCTCTGGATGCCAGCGTTTTATTGCCATGGCTGATTTACAGGCTGATAAGCAACTTTGCAGTGTCCTTGAGGCTGGGAGAAGGACAGGTAGTGTGGCAGTGGCACTGTGGCTGGCCAGGGGAAGTGTGAGGTCTCCCAGGCCTCGCCCAGCTGGGGCTGGCTGGATGAGTTCATCTTTTCTCTGTAAAATGTCTTTGCCTTGGTGTGAGTGCGATCCCAGAGAAACGCTGAGCACAAAGCCTGTGTGAAAATCTCGGGCACTTGGAAAGGAGATTAAATGCCATTACAATACTGTAGGTTTGGGAGCTTCTGTGTGAGTAGCTCATAATAGAGCCATGTCATCACTTTATTGCAAAGATACCATAAAGACAGGCATTATACGGTGTTAACATTTAACAGCCATAACTTCACTTTCAAAAGACTTTGCAGGCCAAGTCACAGTGAATTGTTTCTTTCTGTGCATTTAATCCTTGGCTCACATGCTGCAGAGCAAGAGTGTTTGCAGAAAAGATAGAGTGCTAAGCAGGCAGACTGACAGACCTGTCTGTCTGTCAGCTCCAGAAGGTAATCCCTTAAAATACCACCTTAACAATAGTATTTTAACGGAAAGCATCAAATGGGACCAGCACAGACAACATATCTGACTGTCAAAAAGAAACATGAAGCATCCCCCTCCTGGAATTGGTCCTGTGCCCAAAGGAGTCAGTTGAGAGCTCCTGGCCAGGATGCTCTGGGCAGCTTTAGCAAGGCAGAATCAGGCAGGAGGGTGAGAGACACAAGTGACTTGGGCAAGGGCAGGGCATCAGTTCAGATCCACCTTTGGCACCAGCCAACTCTGCCTGTGGACAGGGAGGCAGCTGGCCAAGATGTTCCATACCCTGGAACTCTCCAGAACTCATCGCAGCACAGAGACGATCAAGAGTCTGAATTTGAAGAGTGAACTGTTAGTCAAACAGTTTCCCAGGAAATATTTTCTTTGTGGTACTCCCTGCTACAAGCTACAACCCAACCACTGTGAAACAAATCATCTGGTCCTTCAGAGGAGTAACTGGAGCAGGCAGAGTTAGAGAGGGATGATCCAACAGCCCCTTTGGCGCTGGATGCTCTTGCTTTGGGCCATGAATCAAAGTTTCATCCCTGTGGAGGAAGAAGGAAAATTTCCTGTAGATGGAGCAGGGGAGGGAGGATGTTACTGCCATAACCACCGAGGCCTGCCTCTCCTTCCTCTGCTTCCCTGGATGAGCTGCTGAAGTGCATGTCTGGGATGAACTATTGATCTGGGGGAGCCCTGTCCTCTCCCATCTGGCCACCTGGAAGGCAGGAGGGATGATCTCTCCATATTTCACAAGCCCTGAGAAAATGGAGTGGGCAGTCCAGGGATCTTCAGACTGTCAGTCCCCCTCTTAATTAGGACTGTCAGCTTGCCTTGCATTTTAGGGAATTAATTATGCTGCTGCATAGCTGCATTTCTGGTTAACACCCATCCTGCTGATGGGCTGGGGTGTGAGTTTCCCCGGCTCCCTGCCACCTCTGTTTGTTTGTACTTGCTGTCAAGACTCACACAGGAAGGGTCCAGTGACTGCTCAGGAGAATAATCAACAGTGTTATCTGAATGCCATATCATATAGATTTGGGCCAGAAATGGACTCAGCTGCTGAAAACCTACTAGCAGCATCTCAGATTTCCTGTGTACCAGCAAGTTACAGGGCAAGCACTTTAACACTGCCCACAGCTTGTGGTTAATTACTGTTTGTAGAGTTACCGCCTGCAGTTCTGCTTGACAAAGTGCCTATAAAGACAAAAATTAAATGCTTGCCCATTTTGGATGGATGCCATCCGGTCCCCTGGCCCTTCCTCCCCCACCAGGTGACAAAAAAAGTGCAAAGACAAAGCGGATTTGTTGCAGGGTAGAACTTTGTGCCGAGTGGAGGAAACCGTGCTGAGGGGGAGTCCAATCCCCCTGTGACCCCACACACCCGGTCCGTGTCCTGTCTGCACTCCAGGACAGCTGGGGGTATGGCCAGTGACACAGCACACCTGGATCTACCTCTTGAGAGACATCCGAAGTCAGTGCAGCAGCAAACACCTCTCTTCCAGCCCTGAGCGTTTCCCCTCCTCAGATCTGTGGTGCATCATCCCCCTGGGAATGATAGATGTGGCGGGGGAGCACACAGTGATGTAGGAAATGAGCAGGGCATGAGCTGGTAGGGACTGGAGGTGAGAGGGGCTGTGCAGGGAGCTGGGGGTCCTTCAGCCCACTGTGGCTGGAGGGGGAATATGAGCAGTGCATGAAGTTCAGTAGCTGCTTGCTGATTGTTCTGATGACAAAATCTGTAGGGAACCTCAAATAACTTGCTCCAAGGCTGGGTTCAGAGCAGAAGAAGGGGAAAAAGCAACAGGGAAGAAGGAAAGTGGTAGGAAAAGCAGGAGGGAGAAAGAGGCTGGTGGCAGGTATCTCTTGTCTCTCTGTGTTTATATGAATTCCCATTTTTTCTGGGGCACTGCAGGGTGGCCACAAGGGTGGGAGGCATGGTTTTGGTGAAGGTGGGCAGACTAATTTCTGTGTACTTATCCCTCAGACTCTGCTCAGGTCTGCAATGGCAGATTCCCAGGATCCCAGTCATGACTGAGAAAATATAAAAGGCTCCAGCAGGGTAATGTGCAGGGAAAAGCTGGGAATGGGTGCAAAGGGAGCAGCCTGCCCCAGTACTTGCCCCCAGCCCACCACTGCAGCCCCAAATAATGGGACAGGCTGAGGGCCCTGACATGGGCTGGGTATCACTGCTGACCTCTCCCAGGGGTTGTGACCCAAAGGCTGAGAGTGACTAATGCAGAGATTTATGTCTTATTAATAACAGAATTGAACAATCAGTGTAATAAAGTCCATACTCTGCATTAAAAAGGGGTCGAGGCAGCAGAGGTTGAGCCTTCCCTTCTCTCAGGGTGGGCAAAAGGGGTGAAACCTAGAAGAATTTGTCATTCCCTCCAGAAAATGGGGCCATACCCAGTCCAGGCGCCCAGAGCCTACCAGAGTTTTGGGTTTGCTATACCCCATAAATTCCTGTTCTTTAAACATCAGGAGGCATGAAAGGCATGGAGCTATGGCTGTACCCTCCCTGGTAGATATGAGTTGTGTGGAGACCTCAGAGACCTCCCAGGATTTGAAGGGACCCACAAGGAAAGGACTGTAGTGACAGGACAAAGACTAATGGGTTCACACTAAGAGAGGGGAAATTCAGGTTAGATATATAGAAGAAATTCCTCCCTGTGAGGGTGGGCAGGCCCTGGCACAGGGTGCCCAGAGCAGCTGTGGCTGCCCCTGGATCCCTGGCATTGCCCAAGGCCAGGTTGTACATTAGGGCTTGGAGCAGCCTGGGACAGTGGAAGGTGTCCCTGCTGTGGCAGGGGTAGCACTGGAGGGGCTTTGAGGCCCCTTCCAGCCCAAACCATCTTATGCTTCCATGGTTCTATGATATTGAGAAAAGTCTTCACATGAAAAAATGTGCAGGAGAAAGGTGCTAAAGTGACTCAAATTTTTCCTAGTCACTGCCTCTGTAACCAATTTTAAATCCTGGCATTGTGACTCAGACAGAGCTAAAATTAGACCATGGCTCTGCAAGGCAGTTGATTTTTGCTTCAGGATGATTCTATGACTTAGTCAAAGCTCTCATGCTACAGCACAAAGATGCATCTCCAACAGCTCTCCAGTAGCAGCTGTGCAGCCCCATGCCTTGCTGGAATATGGCCTTACTATGATAATATCCCCTTCCTAAGGATGCCAGCTCCATTCCTTGTTGTCCAGCAGGACCCTCGGCTTGGGGAGTGGAATTTAAAATGCAAGAACATGTGCACTTTTGGAAAAAATAAAATTTAAAAATTATTTCTCTATTTCTTAACAAAGATAATCTATTTTTGATTGTTGGGGAAAGTAACAACTAACAGAATTGGCTAAACTGCTAAGATTCTGTCATCAACTATTTAGAAACATCTTCCAGAAGAAAAGTGGCTGTGCTTTAACTTCTTTGGGAAAAGAAATTTTGAGAAAGCAGCTGAGATGTTCCTGGGAGCTTTGTCAGCATCTGCCCCATCCTTTGGGGTCGTCACCCACCTGAACAGAGCACACCAGCACTTTGTCACCTCACCTCTGTTCAGACTGCTGACCAGGAGGGAAAGTGGTGTGAGTGCTGTGAGCTTTGTGCCCTCAGCTCTGCAGTGGAGCCACAAAGAGCCCTGGGTGTGAATTTTTGCTGCAGGGTTTTCCCTGGCAGCAGCAGAAGGTGGAGGATGAGCATCCACAGGGTGACAGGCAGTGCCAGCCTGTCTGTCACAGGGAATGAAGATCTCCAGCAGCCCACAGAAGCCTCCCTGTAACTCATCCTTGGCGAACTTGTGCCATGGCTTTTGGCTGAGGCTCTTCTGTTGCCCTTACAGATGAAGAAGTCAAAGCCTGGGGGAGGCCTTGGGAAGGGGAATAAGCTCTGAAACCTCACTCACAGCCCTCACTGCTGAAACAGGAAACATCCCATCAGCATTTCAGTATTTATTTCTCTTTAACCTCCCAGCCCTGCTCACCTCCCTGCGCTGGAGGGGCAATTAAGCTGGGTTCCCATGGGAGCAGGGGGAGAGGGGAAGGAGAGGGGCACTGGAAGCAGAAAGCTTCCCCTCCCTGTGTCATTAGTATAAATTGTGTTTGTGCAAGTTATATTTTACGGCAGGCATGTCAATTAGTGTGTGAAATTTAATAACCCAATTGAGCTTCCCTCGCTCAAAGCTAAATTGAAATCTGTTGCCTGTTTGGAAGAGGAAAGGGGCTATCATGGATGGGAGGCTGAGCTGGTGGGCTGGGTAAGGGCATTTTTCTTGTAGATTAAAAAAAAGAATGGTTTTGTCATACTCAGCTTTGCTTGGAGAGGGCAGCTGATTTGATTTTTTAATTTCTTTTTTTTGAAGGTGATGACTTTTTTGGAAGAAAATGCTTGGGAGGGAGAAAGGAAATAATGTTTATTTGATTACATTTGATTTTGCTTCTTGGGGAGGGTAGATTTTACTGCTAATGACTGCAACACTGAGGGTAGCTTTGGAGCAATCCCAACTCCCAGCACCTGGATCCTTGCTGTGAGAAGGAAGACAGATGCCCCTCACCAGCATCCTGTCCCACAGCAAGGCAAGGGGTGTGATGGGTGTCTGCCCAAATCCCACCAGAGCACAAGCAACAAATCAAACTCACAGAGTTTAGGGCAGTAGAACCAATATTGAGAGCACAAAGTGATCAGACTCTGCCGGTAAAAAAGGCCGTAAAAACTCTTAAGGAGGGATTTTGAGTAAGTATGTAAGTTATTGGCTTGTTTAACTTGCTTCAGACTTAGGATGGATTGTGGTGACTACTAGCTTTGGCATGGATTGTGCTATCAGCTGGCCCTACCCTGAAGGTGCTCTTTGTCTCCACCATTGTGATAAAAACATATTCGGTACAACCACGAAAATCAGTGCTTTCAACTAAAGACAAAACTCCAGGTGCTGAAGGCTGGAGAAAAACAGCAAAATTGCTACACTTGCATGAGCTCATCTCAAACTTTCATCCTCACCCCAGTAATATTGTGCGGGTTTTTAATAAAAATCCCTGTCCCAAAATCACAGTGTTAATCCCTCTAACCATCCAGAATGGCCCAAGAGTCACAGCTTCATTCTGAGGAGCTCCCTGCTCTTCCCTCTTCCCACACCTCCACATTACCCCTGCCCAGTAGCAATGTGGGGATTGCTGCACTTCCCCTGTCCATATCCCAAAGGACAACATCTGGCTGTGAAATGATCCCTCTCTGAGATGTTTCCCCCTCACTGGCAGATACTCTCCAGCCAGGCTGCACTTCTGGCCTCTCCTGGTTGCTGGTCTCATTATCCAGGAGACAGATGTCCAGAACTGCTTGGCTTTCCCGAAGGAAAGAAACCCCAAGGTTCATTCCACCAAGGATCTTTCCACCAAGCCCTGCTGCAAATAGGCAGAAAGCTGGAATCAGCAAAGGAATGTTGATAAAGTTGCTTTCATGGACACTGCACATGTGGTGATATGTTTGTAAATCAGCTTATACCATTCCCTGAAATACATGGGCAATGTTCAGGATATTTAATGAAATAAAGATGTAATTGGCTTCAGCTTTTTAATGCTTTGGGAAACAGCATTACCCTGGTTTGAAGGGGACTCTTAAATAAGATTGAGTTTCTGCACTGAGTAAGCCACTGCAAAGATACAATCTGAGGAGGGAACCTGACCCTGCCAGGATTTCCTCTGTACTGTGTTTGCATTGTATCAGCATCTAATCTGGAGCACATATCTGCGTTTCCCTGAGTCCCCAGAAAAGCAACCTCAGTATTCATTGAATGCTAAAAGAGAAGAAATTTGTTCCAGGAAGGAAATTTTAAAGCTATAATCTGCAGGGTCCAGTGTGTGTTTTTCAAGCATCAGAAATATTAGAGGTCTCTCATGTCTTTCAAAAACCTTAAGAAGAAGAACAAAATGCTGCACAGCAAAGGCCTTTGGGAAGGATTGCAATGGGAAAAGATATTAGACATAAGATTTGGAATGTCAGTTGTGGAGATGCTCATTTCAGTTGAAGAAAGAACAGAGAGAATTGTTTGGGAAAACTTAGAATTTTAGACTGCTGTTATGTCTTTCTGTAGCAGTTGTTTATAATAGTTAGCTACTGTTTGTAAGAGTTTGTCCTTCAAGGAATTATGTTCCCTATTCACCAGTTAGGTGAGAAATGTTCTTTTGTAGTTCTTTTGTATCCAATCATAATTCACCTTAGCAAAGCATGTTATAAAAGGCGGGAAGTTTGTAATAAACTTCCCTTTTCGCCCTGCTACCTTCTGGAGTCTTTATTTCTTGCACCTGGCTCAACAGTCAATGACCTGTACATGTTTTTCAGTGAGCAGCAGAATACTTTCAGTGGCCTCCAGGCCGTCAGCAGCCAGCACTGCCTGGCGGATCCTGAGACCAAATCTGCCAGGATCCCTGAACTGCCCAGCTGCTCACTCCAGCTCTTATCTTGTGACCAACAAGGCTCAGTTTCCAGAGGAAGGGCAATAAATATTCTAACAGGATACTGCGGAGGCTGGTGAGAACTTACTGGGAGATGCAGAAGAGATCCCACAGCCTAAGGTCACATCCCCAGCTGGGTGCTAGCTATGAACTACACAAACTTGTTTTAAGACACCCAAAATCAGCAAAAATATTATGCAGCACAGTGATTAGATACAATAATGCATTGCACTGTCAACTTCCCAAACCTTCCACCCTTCCACAAATAAAGCCTAAAATTAAAGAGCTGAAAATCATGAATTTGAAACATAATGAAAGACAATTTTTGTTTTGTAGCCGCAGGGAGGGCAGATCTTTAAGGCTTTCACTGGACAGTCCTAAGTTTGGCCCTATTCCAAGATGTTCTGAGATACTCACCATCACCTGGTGATCCAAACAGGCATGAGGACCTGGAGGACTTGGAGACCTCCTAGCCAGGCAGGACTCATCTCCATTTAGGGGTCACAATTTTTTTTAGAGAACATTCAGGCACTTGGCTGCAGAAATACCAGAGCAGAGACCAGGGACCAGAGCAGTCTACTATGCAGAGAAGTATGTTGGTAAAAAATACTGCTTTTAAAAGAAATGTTCCATTCTTTTTCAAGCGAGAAGGAAGCCTGAAATTTTTTCAGACAAAAATAAAAGCATCATAATTTTGTAGTATTTGAAAATAACTCCCCAGAGTCAAGGAAAATGACAGTAAAAATGGGAAATATTGACAGCAGAAAGAAATGAGGAAGGCTGCACAAGACTCTCAGGGCCTGGGTCCAAGGGAGGGAGAGGCTGATGCACAGCCTTGGGAGACGCTGCAGTTATTTGTCAGCAAATGAGGGCACTTGTGAGTTTTTAGGGTGTTTCACTGAGAGTTCTGCAGCTGGGAGAAGCACTGAACTTCCCCTGAACCCCTGGCCCAGGATGAAAGCAGCTCTCTTGCACCTGCAAAGCACAGACTCCTGAGGAGCACCATGTCCTTCTCCCCTTCTCCTCTCCCTCCCTCTGAACAGCTGTGTTCTCAGATTGCCTGACATGCCATTTATGACAGAAATAATCTGCCTTGGCACTGACACCTGAAATTCACTTAAGGTCTATCCCATTGTTAATGACCAGATCAATAAAATTGAAGCCACAAGAAAGCTCTTCCTACTGCCACCCCTCCCTTCCCCAGTCATGCTTTCCATGCCCCATCTCCATCCAAGGGTATCCCCTCAGCCCTGCAAGGAGACTCACCCACTACTGGGGCAGCTCCTTTCATCCTAACAGCCCATGACATCCCTCTCCCAAGCCCTGCAATCTGAGTGATAAAGCTGGGGAGAAAAATCAGCCACAGCCTCCCTCTAGTCAGCTGTGGCCTTGCTGAACTCTGCCACTGCAACGAGGTGATCACGCTGCCAGACAAGGCTGATTCACATCGTTTTCCCATCAGTAAATGAAATCTATCACCCCTAGGACAGACCTGTTATTGCTGCAAGCCACTTCAACCTACCCAGCTAAAAACCCCTTGTGAAAGCTAAAGAGGATGTGGACATATTTTATGGCAAATTAACTTTTAACATATTCTTTCCCTCCTTGTATTAAGATCACATGCCCAGCTGACACTTCCATGCTCCTCACCAGCTGCAAGGACAGTAGTAGATGAGGGCTGGCAGCTCCCCCGTGGCAGTGGAAGGGATTTAAGGTAATATGGAGAGATTAACTGCCCTCCCCTTTTATTCATCTGCCTTGATTGACTCCAGAGGAAGTCAAATCCTTGGAAAGGAAGGTGCATATTAGTTCCATGAGATGAACCCTACCCCAAGGACAAGTCCCTGCCCCACAGAAGGCAAAAGCATCCGAATTCACACTGGATTTCTCTCTGGACTGTTGATCACAGAATCACAGAATAGTTTGGGTTGGGAGGGACCTCAAAGTTTCACTCCCTGCCATGGCAGGGACACCTCCCACTGTCCCAGGGTGCTCCCAGCCCCAATGTCCAACCTGGCCTTGGGCACTGCCAGGGATCCAGGGGCAGCCACAGCTGCTCTGGGCACCCTGTGCCAGGGTCTGCCCACCCTCCCAGGGAGGTGATACTGAAATCCTTCAGCTCCTGCTAGACCCCTAACACAAGTCAGTGAAGGCACTCACCAATTCAAACAAACTTCAGGTCAGGCCTACAGGGACCCTGGAAATAAACCCAGCCCTACCCAGTGCAGGCTCTCAGTCAGAGATGAGGGATTCCCTGTGACCTCCAGACTGCAGCAAGTTCTCATCTGCTGCCCTTCCAATAGATTGTGAAGTCTCATCCTCTAATTCTGGTTTAATTTCTATTCTGGAAATGTTGCCTAGTCCTGTAGACATTTGGTCACTGATGGGTTGAATGGACACGGTGTTGGTTTAAAGTACAAGGAACATTTCAGTGGCTCCACAGACATCAGCACTGTCTCAACCAGGACTCATTTGAAGGCAGACAAGGCTCCTCTTCAGCAAAGCATTTCAGTTGTTTTTCCCTGAAGGAAATGTCTCACAAACACAAGGCAATGGGAAACTGTATCTTCATCATCCAGGTCCATGCATATTTTTATGAAATTTTTTCAACTCTGCTTTTGTAAAAAAAAAAATTCTTCTATACCTGTACCTTAACAAAGCCAAAATCTGTGGCACTGAAGAGCAGCCAAGACATTCCAGAAAAATACTTTCAATACAGAACATGAACATTCCATTATACAGGCTGTGTGAGTGCACTGATTGATCCCCAGACTGGCATTTCAATTTATTTCCCACTGGAGGACTCATTCATTATGGAAAAATAAGACCATTAAATGGATGATAAAGCACAGGAATCAATAGATGAGGCTGGTGGTTACTTTACTGTACCTATCTAAACAATAACTGGTAAGTAAATCTATTTGTGATCACACGGGGCCTTTTAACAGGAATAAGGAAGCAGTAATTATCAAGCAGATATATATAAAAAAGAATTGCTTGCCAGAATTACCACCCTGTGCACACACACATATTTTGCTGTTACAGCTGTGACTGCAGGGCAGAGGTGGGTCAGATGCTCAGATTGCAAACAAGCTGCCTCCAAACCTGCTCAGAGCCCCATGGCCTCTCCCAGGTGTGTGCAGGTATGTGTGTGCACATGGGAGCAAGGCCTTATCTTCAGCAGCAGGGAAAGGTGCCCAGAGGAGACCATGCAAGATGTTTTTTCTCTACCCTTTTTTCCTTTTAACTGATTTTCCACTTTTTTCCCACTGATTTCCACTTTTTTTCCACTGATTTTTTCCTTTTAACTGATCATCCAGCGGGATGATCCCGCTCTATAAAGGTTTCCTTTCTTTAATATATATTTTTGCCCCACCTGCAGTGGATGAAGAAAAGGCAACAAAATGCCTGATCACATCCATGGTAGTGAGAGGATCCCTAAATTGTGTCTTTCTCACCTGGTCAGGGACACTGGCCTCTCCTCACCTTCTCCAGCCAATTTCTCTTCACTGTGATGTCCTGCAGGATCTCCTTCCCAGCCTTTAGCCTTCCAGTCCCACTGTTTTCATTGCTTCACTTTCTCACTCTCAGTGGTGCTGGAGACCACTTATTCTGGCTTTGACTTGCCCTCATACCCCCAGCTTTTACCTGTGTACAAACATCTGCCTTGCCTGCTTTTACCCTTCACCCACACTCACCCAAAGGTACAACAAACAAAGGTACAACAGCTACCACCAGTAGCTGTGGTTGGTTTGGGTGCTGCATGAGAAGAGATGAGGGTGGAGCAGCTGGATGGCAGAACAGTTTCCTCAGTCCCTGCTGGTATGGATTGCCTACTTTCCCACCTAATTTGGTGAGCAAAGGCTTGGCACCAAGGGAAAATATCCCACACCTGATATAAAGTTCCTGTTCCCATTAATTCATTTGGATTTCTTCAAAGTTTGAGAAAATTAAACAAAAGCCTAAACACAACCCCAGATTCCAGAGATAGCTTCCTGAGATTTTCATGGAAGTCATGGATTTCAGATGAAACCTCTGCCACTGAAATAGCTAAAAAGTTATTTCCCACATGTGATCACACTTCCTTTTACTGATCAGATCTGATTTTACCTTGCTGGACAATCCAGTTGTTAGTGCTGATCCCTGAGGGGCACTGGAGAACTTGGAAAAGCCCCTTGTACTTGGGCTGATTGGCAGTGCAGTGTCTGTCTCAGCAGGGACAGAGAAAGGCAGCAATGGCAGAGACAGGCAGGACAATGCGAAAAGAAGAGGAAGTGAAACAGGAAGAAATGAACATTTCAAAAATGAAGAGATACAAATAAAGGCTCTCGGATGGGACAGAGAAACACCAGTGGTGAAAGCTTTCTTTGAAACTGTTTTACAAATCAAACAAGTCTGGTCCTTTCTGTGCCCATTTTCAAGAACATTGAACAACTCCATAACTGTTGAAATAATCCCATAAAAAGCTATGGTCAGAATTTTGTTTTTTTCTTTCAAATAAAACAGTGTGTTCAAAAAAAACCCCAAAATCCCAACCAACAAACACCTAAACGAAATAGGCAGCTCAATTCCCCTTTGGCCATGTTCTTAGACCTCCAAGAAACAATGTCAAACTAAATAGATGTGACACAACTCAGCTGATTATCGTGAGCTCTAATTGAATTATAAGCCATGACTTTACAGCTGCTTATTCCAAATGCCATATACTTCCTGCCCGGCAGAGGGTGATTTACTGGTGCAGCAGGACACAGTGAGCTCACAGGGGTGTGGATGGACAGGGTAGGCTATGGACCTTCCAGGGGCTGCTCCGGGCTGTGGTGGCCAAGGGGCATCTCAGATGTGCAGCTTGGTGCTGCTGGTGCCTGAGGACAAATTGCAGAGCCACAGCCAAGTGCCCTCAGGCGCTGAGTTAAGTGAAACAGAGGGGGAACTCACAACACAGGAATGGCCACGTTTGTCCCCATCCTCAGATAAATCAGTTCTCTGCTTTTCCTCACTGCAGGCAGAGGCAGTTTGTACAGCAGCTGCCTGAAAGGAAATTTACTGGATAATTAAAAGTGCTGACTTTCAAGCAGCGCTCTCGAGGTGGAGTTGAAAATTATTGGGTGTGAAAAGCAAATAGATTTAACAGTTTTACTGCTATTTATATGACGTTCACCCATTCCCAGCTATTTTCCTCCCTATTTTCCGCTCTGATTTTAAACGGTCCCAACTCTCACAGGTTTTAACAATCTCAGACACAGGCAGTATAACCTGGAGCACTCTGCAAGGCTCAACAAACCCAGACCAGTGGTGCGTGCTGTGAGGGAGGGTAGGGGAAAGTGAAGTCTATCCCACTCCCTAACAAAATATTAATTTAGAATTAAGCTGGTAATTACATTCAGCTTTGGGTCTGCCCCACAACCCTCTGAGGCAGTTCTTATTCAAGCGGCTTTTTGGCCAGTACCCAACAAACCTCCAACTTCAATAATCACAAATTGGCCAAACTAGCTTGTCTCCAGCTCTAGGAAAACCTTCCCTGAGGAGGCCTGTGGGAAGCCCACAGTGTGGCAGTGGGTCAGGTTCCAGAGGAATTTTGTTCCCATGGGCATTCCCATGGAGCACCCATTTTCCCTGATGTTCCCCAGAGGTTCAGTGTGATCTATCAGAGCTAAGATGGAGTTTTTATGAGGTTTAGTTCCCTGCCTGATACATTAAATTAATGACCAAAACAGTCCATGGCTTAATTAAAGATCAACTATTAAGATCAGTAAAGCAAGATAGTCTCAGATTGGCCAGGCAGGACCTGGAAGAACTGTAAAGGAGAGCCTCCAGCCTGAGAATCAGGAGTTTCATGGCTTTTGGCTCACGTGGCTTCTTAATCAAGGACAAGTACCCATTGTTCCTGTGTAACTCCTCCTGGATCTCACTTCATAAAAGGTGCCACTGAAATATTTCCTACAGAGAGGTGTTTTCTGAGCTACTTGTAATGGACCTCTTATATCCATAATATCTGGTGCTGCAAGGTTTACCACTGCTGGGGAGAGATATTTGCTTGTCAGACATTTCAGGTGGTTGTGTGAAGTCTGTTGTACCAAAAGAACTCTATCTCAACCTCATTTGGAGCCAAATGTACACATTTGTTGTTTATACTACTGTTTCTGTGCTTGTGACCTTCATTATCTTCTGCAAAGGGGATTAACAACCTCCCATACCAGACTCTTCATCCCTATCTCATCTGGGAAATAATATTTGTTACTATTTAAACATTCCCACAGCTGAATTCCACCCTCATGTTTATGGGTGCAGTATGTGTCATTAACATATTTGGGTAGGCACAAATACCCATCCATGCAGCTGTCCACCCGTCATGCCACCACTGTGGCCTCAGCTCTGCACAAGGAGCTCTACGAAATAGATTTACCTACATCAGAGTCTGCACAAAACTCACCCATTTGCCTCCCTCTACATGGAGAACTGCACTCATTTTGCTGCATTTCTTTCCCATCTCTCTTTGGATGTAGCCCTGGTGAGAAAGGTTTGGCAGACAAGTGTTGAAGTAGAACCATAAATTTGATTTGTCTTGATTAAGTCTCACCAAAGGTCTCCCATACCACTGCACCTCCTCTGCCCTCAATGTCCCCCAGCTGTGAGGACATGAAATACTTTCACAGGTTTTACAACATAGCTGAACCAAAAGCAAGGTGCAAGAAACATACTGCATCTTTTTCTCTTTGCGATTATATTGAGGTGCCTGCCTCCTCCTCCTCCCCCCATCCTTCCCCCAGTGACTTGAACCAAAACTCTGTGTTTACAGCTGCAATTTCAAAGATCTATTCAGGCTTTTCCTCTATTTCTGCTACAGAAATTAAATCTGATGTGGGCAAAGCAGAGCAGTGTCTTGAATTTAAATGCCTTTCCCTCCACCTCCCATTACAGAGTTAATACTCCTCTAACACACCCATCAAGAAATCTCCCCCAAGATCCTTCCCTGCAATCCAATAAATAATAATAATAACCATTCTATCAACTCATATTTCTGCAAGATGGCACTGATTTATTTTTTTGGCTCTTGCATTTGAAATAACTAAAAATATTCAAAGGGGTAATGAAAATATCTCATTTCTAATTTTGAACTGAAGTTTGCCAACATGGAAAGCCTTTAATAATGATTTTCTTATGAACATATACTCACTGGGTCTCCCCTTGGCAGCTACATTTTGATTAAATCTCTTTATATCTGTATGGTCATATATGCAAATGTAATTATAATCATTGGCGGGGGTGAACAATAGGAATTTGTGGGCTCACTCATATACCCTTGACTTCAAAGAAATTGTGCTCCTGTTACAAATACACAGGACAGGTCAGTGAACACTGCTCATGCCAAGGGGATTTTGCTCCTGGTGCAGGGCAGAGAAGGGTTGCTCACAAGCCCTTTTATCATAATGCTATCTGGGATTCCCCAGCTGGAAATCTCTGTGCTTGCACCTGCAGCTCACAGGCAATGAGTGAGTCTGGCAGCCCCAGGCAGCAGCACAGCCCCTGCTCCTCCTCTGTGGATGGGGCATGCAGCCAGCCCTGGGCCCAGCACAGGAGATGCTGCAGAGAGCCCAGAGGAGGCAAAGGATGATCAGAGGGATGGAGCAGCTCTGCTGGGAGAAAAGCCTGGGAGAATTTTAGGATTGTTCAGTCTGGAAAAGAGGAGCTTTGGGGTGACCTAATTGAGGCCTTTGAGTACTCAAAGAAGCCTGCAAGGAACATGAGAGAGACTATTTACAAGAGCCTGGAGTGACAGGAAAACGGGGAAAGGCTTAACACTGACAGAGACTAGGATTAGATGGGATACTGGGGGGAAATTGTTCCCTGTGAGGGTGGGCAGGCCCTGGCACAGGGTGCCCAGAGCAGCTGTGGCTGCCCCTGGATCCCTGGCAGTGCCCAAGGCCAGGCTGGACAGGGCTTGGAGCAGCCTGGGACAGTGGGAGGTGTCCCTGCCATGGCAGGGGCTGGAACGAAATGGGTTTTAAGGTTCCATTCAACTCCAACCATTCTGGGATTCTGGGATGCTCTGGGTGTTCTTGCTGTTTGGCTCTTTTGCTCAGGAGCCCCAAAAGCCAATGCTCTGAAGGTCTGATGCTCCCAGAGAGAAAAGCCATGTTCGGGAAACCTGGCTGAAGGCACTGGCCTCTCCACCAAGAAATGAGGATTAAATTAAAGGCTTCCTGCATGCAGTGGAATACTTGAACATACGATTTCCTGCCATGTGGTGGGCACTGTCAGGTGCAGTTCCCAAAACTCGGGGCTCCCTGAGACTGGTGCAAGCCCTGAATTCCCAGCCTGGCTCCAGAGCTGCCTGGGCAGGATGGCCGCAGCTCCATGCACACCCTGGAGCCCTGTGCCTGCCCCTCACACTCCACAGGAAAGACTCTGCACATCTGTTGTCCAGTGCCAGACAGGGCAGAATGAGGCGTGGGCCCAGTTGAACTGGGATTTGGTGAAAATAAAGTCAGCAGGGATTAAGAGAGCAGTGGTGAGAGCATCTCTGGTTCTCAAGTGCTCTCTTAGCTGCTACTTGTGCAGGAACAATGGGGGCTCTTTGCTGTAATGTGGAAATGTGATAACCCCAAATCTGTTGTGGTATGTCCCAAACAGGGCTGCAGTTCCCAAATCCCTAAATAAGTGGAGGGAAATCTGAAGAATGGTTGAAATTACAGGATGGGCAGCATAAATAAATGCCAAGGGTTACTCCTGTACACCATGGTACCTCTGGATTCATTCCATGGGCTCTTGTGGTGGAACAAAGCCAGTGCAAATGAAAAGAGAGTTGGGCTCTTCACAAATACACATAAACGTATGTATATACATATGTCAATAATTGTGTGTTATTATTTTGCTGTGAAACAGTGGTCTTTAATTCCTTGCCTATGTTCCCTAGCCTCCCATCCAGCATGACTGGATTGTAACAGATCCCATACTGGCTTCTTGGTGGAAAGAAAAAAAATTGAAGGCCTTTATCTTTTCCTGTTTTGCTTTTCCCAGAAAGAACCATTTGAAAATAACATCATGTTTGGATTGCATGCAATTTTGTATTAACCAGAACAAATTAATACAAACTTCAGGTTATGGTCCAAATAGGGTAGAAAGCAAAAGAAAGGAAAAACAGGGCAGGGCTAAGGGGTTGCTTGGGGCATGGGATTTCACAGCTGCTGAAATTCCAAAGTGGGAATCTGTACCATAGGGTGCAGTATACCATATTTTTTCCATTTTATTTCAATAGATGGAATTTTAAAATATTTTCTTTCAAATGTCATGTTGATTCATTTCATTTTGACTTTTATATTAAAACACTAATTGTATTACATACAAATGTTGACATTCTATTAATATATTAATACATTAATATTGTGGGATAATGTAACAGTCAATGCAGAATGAATGGAAATAACAGTGCACATACCAGATGTGTAAGTCCAAAAGAAACTGAAATTTCTCATGGCCTCAGACATTTTCACAATTTGTTTCTGCCTCTTTTTTCATCTATTCTTCCCACTTGGGATCAGCTTAAGCTACCTCAGAGAGAGCTGCAAGGAATAAAAATCTTCCAGGTTGTACTGGCTCCCACACATCCTCCCATATCATGATTCGTCACAGAATTTGGTTGTAGTGAAGTACCCACTAACACTTATTTTGTATGAATATCTACAGCTGGTTTGAAAGAGGATCCCTTCCATCACATGGAAAATATGTTTAGGAAAATATTTTTCCTAAATTTTAAAATAGAATTAAAAAAAAAATATTTTGGCCTCTTGGTTTTTCAAAAACAAATATTTTGTTCTGTTTCAATCCTTGAAATCTGTTGCCAAAACCCCAAAGCTTTTGGATTTTTGTTCAGAAAATAATACAATTGAGTTTTGACGTATTCTTTTGGCACAAAAGCAATATTTTGAGGTGAGCAGATGCTTTCTGTTGAAAAATGTCATCTTGTCAAAAGCACAGTCTCCCTTCTCAAAGGATATTCATGCCAGAAAATATTCCATCAGCTCTGTTAGCATCCCTCATCCTCTCCCAGGGAGAGCGACACGGTGACTGCTTTTTACCAAGATGAGCTTTCCAAGAATAGCTACTGAGGAATCAGGAATTTCTGATGGTATCAGAGCTTGGTACACAGGATTACAAAAGGAGCCAGTCTCATATTCCAAACCATGAGATCCACCTCTAATATGGCTCACTCTTAATAAACTGATTCCACTCTCCAATGCAGTTCCTCTATTATAGAAATATATATTTCCTTGGTGGGACATTGTGGTTGCTTTAAGAAACTGGAAGACATCAGAGCATCACATTCCAAGTTTGGCATTGAGCAAGAAGCCACTAGAATTAAATCAAAGTGCTTCTTTTTGGCAGGCAAAGCAAGCGTAATGAAAATTCCAGCCTTCATCTTGTGCCAGGGTTAGGCAGCAAATGGAGTGCACGCCTACCACTCCCAAAGCCCAGTCCCTCTGTCCTGCCTGGGATGCCAGCTACTGGAAGTACAAAAGATGGAAACAGCCTGCCAGACACAGCAAACCAAAGTGCTCCCTTCATTAAGAGGAGTTTATTACTCTCTTCCAGCTCCACCCACGAGCAAGTCCATCCTGCTCCGTCATGTTGGGACTAATGAAGGGAGGTTGACTCCTCATGGTGAGCTCAGCATTCCAGGAAAGCTTTGGAGATGTCTCCCCTACCCAGGACCTGACTGGATTACTCCCCCAAAAGCTGCACATCCTTTCCAACTGCAAGTTACAAGGTCTCCACAGTTCTAAAGCCAAAATCCAGTGGGGCTGGATGGAGAACTGAGAAGGAACATCACCAGAAGGAGACGGAGTTTGGAGAGAAGGCAGATTCACAAGGCTTGCCTTGCTTTCTCTTAGTCACAAAGGTCTGAGTAAAGTCAGTTATCAAGAGGAAGTGAAGCTGCCTTTCTCCAAAGAAAAAAGGCTTCCATGTGGCATTTCCAGCTCAGCTGGAGCTATGGGGCTGTGTCAGACCATATGCTGTGCCTACCCACTGTGAGAGATGCAGGGCCCAGCTACTTGGGCAATACAGAACCTCAAATGTCACCTAACCCCCAAGACAGAGGAATCAGACAGTCACAAACATTAAGTGGGGAATTTGTGTTGGACAGCAATATTCAGATCAGCTGTCTTCTGATGTTGGCACACTGAGAATTCCCATGCCACTGGTGAATCTCCTCCATTCTCTTATCTTCCATCTACATGAAAACCAGACCCTCACACACCTTCATGGCTTGTCCCACCACCGTCTCTTGCCTCGGTCATCTGAGCCTGACCCGGGCCAGCTGATGGGACAGGGGTGAAAAATCTTCAGTTAGAAGGAAAAATCCCACCTTACTCTCATATGTTTTGTGCCTCAAGAGCAACTCTTCTGAGGCTATGAAATTGGTCCAAAGAACTGAAATGAGGCTAAAAAACCAGCCTTTCTTGCTCGCTTACCCCTGATGTAACTGCAGATAAAAGCTTGAGAATATTGCTACAGCACTGGATTTGGTGGGGGAGAGGAGAAGGTTTGGAAATGGCTCAGCCCCATTTTCTTAGGGGCTGTGGTGAGAACAAAGTTAGATCAACACTGAGTGCTTTTGAAGGTGCCATCCGGCACTGAACAAGAAAGTGAGGCTTTGAAAATGCTGAACAAAAAAAGGGACCTTGGAGATTTTTGTTTGAAAGTTGGAGGAGCAGCATATCCCGATTAGTGAACACCCCCTTCAGAAAACACCAGCAGCTGTCTTGATCTATACATTTAATACAAGAAATGTGGCCATTAAATAATTAATGTCTATAAGTGCCTAGCTATGAAAATGCAAAATGAAATATTAAATAGAGCTGGTACCAAATGGAAGGACTTCAGAAAGGGAACGAATGAGAGCCATGTCATTCACTATTCCCAGGAAACAGCCCCAGGGATCTGGAGCAGAATGAATCCAGGTGGATGAATATGAAGTGCTTGGGAGCAGAAGCAAAGGTGGGTCACTGATATTATTGTCAGCAGCCCTGACCCCTCAGAAAGTGAGGAGATAAATCCCTCCCAGCAGTGACTGCCTTGCTCCCTGTGCCAAATTCAGCCCAAATTCCATCGAGGCACAGCAGAGCGCCTTCTGAGCCACAAGGTCTGCAGCTGGAAATGAATAATTAAGAGCGCAGCTCATGGACTAACAGCACAGACTGAGAAGTGTGCTCAGTCTCCCTTCCCATCCCTTCAGGAGATCCTGATCCACTCCTGATGGAGAGGATGCTTTGGAGTGACCTGAGAGTAACCAGCCTTAGGTCAGAACAAGCCATTTCTCTTATCTCTGCTGGCAAGAGCTGGGGTTATTAATTGTGTCAAGACTAAGGCAGCCCAAGTAGGATGTTGATATGGCTATCAGGAGTATTCAGTGGAATAAACAGTTTGGAAGTGAAGTTAAACCTCACACTCCAGAGCTCAAACTAAGGCAGAATTACTGTGGGTTACAGATAACCACGTTCCATCTTCTCCAGGCGTTTTATATCTTTGTCAGGCAGAAGCAGCAGTTTCAGGAAGATTAATTTTTCAGGTTTTCCTAGACATTCCTCCTGACAACAGAAAATCTCAGGGAGGGGGAAACCCCTGGGGGCATGGGAGGATGCACCTGTGTTTCGGCTTTTCCAGGTATCCTGATCAGAGCAGATGTGCTGTGTTCCCAGCCAGGCTGATGACTAGCAAGACACAAATGCTGTGTCATGTGGTAGATGCAATACTTCTGGTAAATGCTGGCCTCACCACAAGTGCTCATCAGCCTCCAGAGGGACTGGGCAGGAGCCCCACAGCTCACATCTGCCTGGGAAACCTTCAGGANCCCGTGGCAGCTCGCTCCCGGAGAGGGACCAGCCTGCCACACTGCCTACTCCGCCTAGACCTGGGCGCCGCGAGGTCTGAGGCGGGGCGCAGCCACTCACGACGCGCCATCAGCACCTCGAGCTAGCTGGATACCACTCGAGGAGTGGACGTTGGTGGCGAGCGTCAGGTACTGGCAGTCAGAGGGAAAACAGCAGGTTTGACACCGCTGTTCCCATGCCTAAACTCCTTTCTGTGGACTCACAAAGTTCTGCTTCATGGTACAGAAATTCCTATCCTACTATAAGGATTCTGGTTTCCACCTGTACATTGGGATAGTCCATGGCGAGACTGCCCCGCCGTTCTCTGCCCCCAACAATTGTCACCACCAGCAAATAATAAAAGGGAGAGGAGCAAATGCAGATATATAGGAGGAGAAGCTTGTAAAACAGGGAGATTTTGGCTCTTACATAGGACAGCTTTCTCCAGCAGGCAGATGAGCTGATCAACACATTGGATTTTCAGGGAAAAGTTAAGACATTACATTGATCATGAGCAGAAGGGATCAGCTCCATGGCAGCTCTCTCTCACTGGGTTTTATAGTCCAATTCAACACATCAAAAAGTGCTTCCTTAAAAATCAGAAGAGACTCTCATCTGACTCATTTCACAACATGGGGCCACATTTAGAGCTGGCTGAAATGTCCACAAGCCCAACCAAGCAAACTTACAACCAGCTCAGATATGTCCTGTGCAGCTTGAAAATGGGAATCTTCTTCACATGATGGCCTCCAAATCCTCACTATGAGGAAAGTTGGAATACTCTCAATCATCCCCAGCCAACTGTATATTCAGTATTTTCTGTATTTATTTCCAGCTCCAGGATTAAGCAAACAACCCCAGTCCTGTGACATCCATACAATTAAATGTATCATTTTCCCATCAAGTGCCAGGCTGTGCCAAGCTGAGCAGCTTGGATCCCTTTGCCATATGGAATGAATCTGCCTGCACAAGACTCGGACGTGACAATTAGAAATGGGATGGATTTCCCCCCAGCCCCCACAGGCAGCAAAGAAGCCTGGAAGCCTTTATCAGGGCTGTGAGGATTTTGCTGTATTAGCAGAACTAAAGGTAAACTGGAGCTCAACCAGGAGCTTTAACTGATTGCCCTCATGAGACGTGGTGTGAGGGACCCATGTGAAGGCTCTTGCCCAAGTCTTCCTGTCTTAAGCAGGACCAATGGTCTTGTGAGCTCCAGGGTAGCTCCCAGGACCCAGCTTAGGGAGCTTCCTGCAGCCACATCCCAGTAGAAAGATTCAAAATTTGAGACATTGTGGAGAGATTAGTCCCCATGGTCATTCAGCTGGTGCTTTCCTAGACACCTGCTAGAGATGAGGTGAATCCTGATCCTTTTAGAGCCATGAGAGCTCCTGTGCAAAGCTATCTAATGCACAATTCCCAAAAGGCAGTGGAAGGTACCAACCTTTGCTCCCTGTCCCCTCTACTGAAGCAGGAAGTGCTCTCTAAAACAGCACCATGAAGGAAGTGCTTGGCACTCTGCAAAGAGCACAGAGACTTCTCTTTTCTCAGAGTTACTGCAGGCCCTACTTGTCTCATGCCGATCTTCCAGCTGATGATCTCGGGGGAAAACAGACACTGGTCTGCAGGACAGGCTGTGCTGCCAGGGCTGAGCATGGCAGCTCCTTTCACAGCCACAGATATTACAGAGGAATTAAACCTGAGCCCCTCTGCACTTGCTGAACCACATCTGACCTTATGTTTTGCAACCTCCTGAGATTACCTTGATCTTCTTCATGTTCTCACTGCTCCCAAGGTTAGGTTACAGCCTTAGTTCTGGACTCTGTTTTAAGTCTCACATGAATACCAGTGTCAGATCTCACACAGCTATCTCAGGAATGTGGCCAGGCTGATCTCCATGCTTACTCAAGGTGACATTGATTCATTCTCCCTCTCACTGCCCTGATTACATTTTGAGAATGCGCTTCATAACAACCTTGCTCATCCTCCACCACCACCCAGTTCCCTTCCCTGACCTCTACCTTTGTCAGCCCCTGCTCTAGGATTTAGGATTTTCTCATCGATAGAACATGCAGCCAGAGGCACTTGGAGTTTGGGAATAGCAGAGAAATTACATTTACAGACATATTCAAAGTCAGGTTTTGAACTGAGGTTCTGTCCCTACACCCCAATTATTTCCTTCTCACACACCAAGCAGCAACTGGGCATAGCTCCAGGGAAGGCACAAGAGCTGGAATGGGAGGACCATCCCCAGCTTCAGAGCCCAAGAACCATCCAAAGGGGAGCATTTGCATCTAAAGTGATTTGCAAGAAATTGCTTCCTA
This sequence comes from Dicaeum eximium, assembly GCA_013396995.1. Lineage (NCBI taxonomy): Eukaryota > Metazoa > Chordata > Aves > Passeriformes > Dicaeidae > Dicaeum > Dicaeum eximium. The sequence continues at coordinate 237,745 of VWZP01006533.1, read as the reverse complement.
TGCCTGTCCCCTCGTATGGGACTACAGGCTGATCATGCCCTGGACCCACAGCACCTGATGAGAGTCTGTGCTCAAGGCAATGCTGAAAAGAGACACCTCTGCTTAACCACTGAGGTGATCTATTTATACTGCATGGCTGAAAGGTGTTTAGGCAAAAGACAAAGGTTTATAAAACTTCCAGGTCTTTGTTTTTGCCTGGTTTCAGGGGAGAGCTTAAAGAAAGGATTCTGCTTTGAAAAAACTGAAAACAGCAAGGGAAAAAAATAGACAGATAGACATCTGGAGGGCTGAACAAAGCCCTCTCCTCAGGCTGACCTAGTTACAGTGTTTGGGGAGAGCTTTGCAATCCTGTTCAATGGGAGGAACAAGCAGCTGAGGGTTGAACTCAGCCTCAGAGTAAACAAGCAGTTCTCATCACAGCAGCCCTGCAGTTTTCCACCAGGTCTCCATCTGATCGTGGTCACCAAGAGCTGCAAACCCTCTGTCCATCATGGAAATGGCAGCTCGGGGCAAGTGGGCCTGTAGAGTGACGCCAGGAGATCCCAGAGAAATCATGGCTGGTTTATGTGGCATCTCCAGGGCTGACTGATGTGCTCACGGCTCACAGATGGCAGCTCTCCCCAGCACAGCCCCTGGCTCCTTCTGAGGCTCCTGTGTGCCAGCGACAGTGAGGACAAACTGTCTGGACAGTGCCTCAGACAAGGGAACCAGCCACAGCAGCCCTGCTTCCTCCTGCTCCAAATGTGGCCCTGGAGACACAAGTCCTGTGAAGGTGACACATCACACCACAGCCGTGGTCAAGTCAAAGAAATGACTTTTTACATAGGCAGATAGTGATAGGACAAGAGAGGATGATTTTAAATGAAAAGACAAGAGATTTAGATTTACTCAGAGGGTGATGATGCCCAGGCACAGGTTACCCAGGGAAGCTGTGGCTGCCCCATCCCTGGCAGTGTCCAAGCCCAGACTGGATGGGGCTTGGAGTAGCCTGGGACAGTGGAAGGTGTCCCTGCCCATGGCATGGGGGGTGGAATGAGATGATCTTTAAGGTCCCTCCAACCTAAACCACTCTGGGATTCTGTGATTCTCTGAGATCAACTGAAACTGCAATTCACTACCTGTATTCTCCCAAAGGCTGACAAAAGCAACATCTTTCACACCTTCAAGCAAAGAAATTGTTGGAATGTTGGCAGATATTCTGAAAATAGAAATTATTTTTCAAGTTTAACAAATAGAAACTTAAAATGATGTCCACAGAGTTTTATTTGCAGATTGAAGTCCACCCAGAGGCTGCCCTGGCAGAGCTGGGATGAAGTGCAGGTTTGATTAGACACTGCCAAACACAGCTGCAGGGATTTTTTCATACTCAACTTCATCTCTTTCAACTTGCTACTAATAACCTTTCACCAAAATCGATTTCAATTTAAAATCATGTTATTTATAGCAAAGATGCTATTTATTAATGATTATTATTACTAGATGTTATTCATGCTTAGAGTAAAAGCCTAAATGTTTCCCAAGATCCAGCTTTTGTTCACTTAAGAAAGGCTTCTGAAAGGCAATATTTTGTAAAGCAAGTTGCTCGAGGTATTTTGGCAGGAACCCTTCCAGTTGTGCACAGGAGGGCAACACAGGCAAACACAGCAGTGAGATGAACAAAAAGGAAGCATGCGGTTCTAAATCAGTGTTTTGGCTGTCATGCTGATTCAGAGCTGAGTTGTGCAGTTCTTGCCCAATCCAGAGCAACAGAGGAAAAACTATCTCTGATAAAACAGGGTCAGAGGGATGAATTTCTGAACTGAAAAAATGGAGCCAAAGAGAAGACTTCAGGCTGACTCTGCTGGACCCAGATAAAGGGTCAAAGAGGAGGAAGTCTTTGGTCACAAACACAATGAGCCCCAGCGTCTCTATCAGGGAGACCTTGGAGAGATGCCACCTCCCAGGTCAGTGTCCTTCAATTCATGACCAGGACAATTTGTACTCTTCATTTTGCTGCAAGGGATGCGCACTCTGGACTGACAAGAAACACAGTGTTTGCTGTAACAGCCTCCCCTTGGTGATGAAAGCTGCCCTTGGGACAGCCCCATCGATCTCCTAAACAGCCAGACCTCCTGTGAGTCCTCTGCAGCGCCCCAAAACCAATTTATTTCTTATTAGGCCTTAAGACAGCTCACAGTATGCCAGTAGACTCCAGCACATTGTGCCACACCAAACCCGTATTTCTGCTAATATCTACAGCCCCTCCCTACCCCAAAACCTGCTCATATTTTCTTCATTATAAGCACAAAAAAGACTGACCTAATAAAAGTAAAGGCTGAGGGGGAAAGACAGGAATTGTCTTCAGATCTGAACACCGAAATATTTCATGCTCCCACAGGCATCTTGGAGCTCTCCAAACCTTGTCAAGATATGGTGCTGTTTGGGTCTTGCTTTGCAGCAGGGCCCTAGAATACTCCAATTTTAAGCAAACAAAGAAAGAAAACCCCCCAAATCCCAGTTCCTCATTGCTTCAAACCAAAAATGGATTCCTTCTTTTTTTAACAAAATCTCATCACTACAGATGAAAAATGTAAGTTTGGGAAGAAAATGTGTGGCCTGCTGATTACATTTGTTTGTTTTTTCTGTAATAAAACAACAAGGTTGGATTGAAACTTTCCAGTCTACTTTCTATTTTCCTCTGCTGCTAAATTTCAGATTGCATCCACACAGTTTGGAACCCTCCGTTTGAAAAGCCACAGATTGTTTGCCAAGGGTGGCCTAGAGCTGTGCCCAAGTCCCTCCCCCCATTATCCCCATCCCATGCACCCTACAGATCTTAAATATGTCTGTTTAGAGTCTGTGTCTAAATATGTACATTTATTTTAAAATTTGTAATAATTGATGTCTAAATAGACAATAGACCTGATGATGAGGCTAACTTTGTCTGCATCCACAGGGTCTGAGGTAGAGGTGCTCTCATCCATCTCAAGCTCAACCACACGGAGACAAGAACAAGACAAGGGAGTAGCAGATGTCAAACTTTCCAGCAATTTCTGTTGATGTTCAAACCCTTTCTTCTACTGCTTGTGAGTGTGGTGTCCACCACCTAAACCCACCTGGAGACCTCACAGCGCCTTCCAGTGTCTGAAGGGATTACAAGGAAGATGGAGCTGGATTCCTCATCAGGAACTGGAGTGTCAGGACAAGGGGTAATGGCTCCAAACTGACAGAGAGTAAGTTTAAATTAGATGTGAGGAAGAAATTCTTCCCTGTGAGGGTGGGCAGGCCCTGGCACAGAGCAGCTGTGGCTGTCCCTGGATCCCTGGCAGTGCCCAAGGCCAGGTTGGACACTGGGGCTGGGAGCAGGCTGGGACAGTGGAAGGTGTCCCTGCTGGAGTCAGATGGACTTTAAAGTCCCTTCCAACCCAAATCATTCCATTATTCTATTCTTCTGTAAACCCAGGGCAGCCCCAGGAAATGCCACCCATGAGGCAGCTGTCCCAGGGTGGAGCCCTGTCCCAGCCATGCTTGGCTTTGAGGGTTACTGGGAAAGGAAGGTCCTTTTTGTACTGGGGATGAACAGGCAGCTTGTCCTCCTCAGCACAGGCCATGGCTCCCGCTGCTCCAGCCAAGGCAGCCCAGTGTGCCCAGAGCTGATGGAGATACTCTGTGCAGTGCAAACAGAGGTAGCTCTGGGGGCAGCCAGTCACAAAATCTGCTTTTTCCTTTGGGGTCAGCCCATGTAAAAGAAGAGCCAGGCTTGTTTCAGGCCGAGTGAGAACTTGTATAAAGATCCTTTCTCCATGTCCACTGGGATGCTAAAAGCTTATAGCAACTTTCCCAAACAAAGAGCAGCAATGAGAATGGAGTGTTCCAGGCAGCAGAGCGCTCACTGGTAGGAAGTGAATCAGCACTGATCAAAGTGAAAGGGTCAGCCTTGAAGGGAGTAAAAGTCAGCCCTAGTTCCTCTCCAGCAGCCAGGACAGGTTACACCAGGAGTCAGCAGGGAATTTTCTACTGGAATTGTTTTTTTCTGATAGAAAATAACATTATTACAAAGTAAAACTATGTCATGAGAAACACTTCCCTCCCCCCACGCCAAAGAAATATTTCATTGGCCAAATCAAAATGAAACATTTCCTTTTGGACAAGCTTAAGCCAAGAAGGAATATTTCATTTTGAGTTACTTGAAATATTCTATTTTAAAATGGCACTCTAAAAACATAATGGAATGTTCCTTCTCCCACATGCACCTATTTTCAACCCAGGACTGATCCCTTTGAAAAACTACTTCTCCCATCAAAAACCTTTCCCAGCAGCACCAGTACCATGGACTTGGGGAGCCCTTTCACCTCACAATGTTTGAACAAACATTCCCCAGACTCAGCACAACAAAGCAGAAAAAACATGACCCACACTTGCAGTATCTCCCACCCCCTGAAGCAATCTCTTCAGCTATATCTAGTATTGCTTTAAGAAGTCTTTCAGCTCCATTAATAATCTATACAGATACTGGGGGTCTAATTAGCCGGCTAATTGGAGAGCATGGTTAGGCATGTACTCAGGCAAGAATATTTTATCAGTGGAGTGAGCAAAGAAGAATTGTTGTTTGCACCAGTGTTTTATCAGTGAATTCTACACAAGATTTCAGCTCTGTGTACAAAGCCTTGGCCTAAGTCAGTGTTTGGACACCACAAGAAATAGCCAGGCTGAGGAAAAGCAAACCCTTCACCTTCACCAACAAGGATTTTCTACACACATGCATTAATTTCACATCCCACACACTATTTCAACTTTCCAAACAGCTTTCCAGTTTATATGGCATCGAGACAGGGGGTTAATTTTTTAAGAGTTTCCAGAGCTTTCAATTATGTCATGTATGTGTCACACAAATGTATAGCACAGGAAATAGCTGAATTTCAACACTTAAAATTAAAAATTTTCCAGGGTAACATTTCCCTCAGCAGACTGAAGGAAAACATCCTCTCATTTCAGTCCTGAGGCTGGCATTAGATGAGAAATTCTACCACAGACATGAGGTCCTTATGGTGAGGATCTCTCACTATAAACTCATGCCCATCCCCCATCTCTGCAAGCAAATAATTGCATTTAAACCCCAGTTTCTCTGCCTGGGAGGCTGAAATTATGACTACTCTGTAAATGTGTTTGTGGCTTTACCAATACCCAAGTCTGCTCAAAAATTAGAATTTCTGTTTCACAGCATGTTTTGGTCAGTTCAGCCCCAAATTGTACCCAGACAGATAATGATGCCTCCTGCTCATGTCCTTTGGGAACCAGGTGTCCTGCCCAGGCTGTGGGCCAGCTGCTCTCAGAACAGCAAAGCCCAGGCATGTCCTCAGGGACATATCTCAGGTCAGGAGGTGGCTCGCAGGCTGTAAACATGAATTACTCTTGAACTGAAATTTTTCCATTCCATTTGAGAAATGAAACATTTCAGTTAACCCCTAGTGGAAGACACTGGCACGTTTTTCCTGATGGGAATTTGGTTTTCAATCAAAGTTCTGGTTTTGTGGAAGAATGTTTTTTTCTACTGAAACCCCCTCAGCAGTAAATCCTTGGTGAGCTCTGCTGCTGTTCTATCAAGGCCACATTTGGCTGATTTTAAAAGATGCCACAGCCTTGGGAACACCACATGGTATTCACAGCACCACCCGTTCTCCAGCACTGTGGGAAGGCTGACAAGAGCCTGTGAGCCTGGTGTGAAAATCCATCCTTTACTAAATGTGCCTGGCAGCCCACAGCAGAGGCATTCTGCTCAGGAATGCCTCTGGCTGGCAGTGGACATGATCAGGGGCTCAAGGGATAAGAGACAGAATAGCACAACACATCTCCATTGTGCAGTCAAGCATATGTCAGCAAATACACCTATTTTACCACAGAGACATGATTTTTGCACAAAAATAATCTCTACTGCAGACAGTCAAAGTGGTTGAAGGCTCACAACTACCCTGGATGGGTTTTGGCCCTTGGGGCAGTGTCAGTCTTCGCTGAGGTGCAGAAACTCATCTGTTTTGGCAGCCCTTCTGCTGGCTCTGTCCCAGCCCTGGGGGTTTGGTGGCCATTCCTGGGCAGCACAGGCACAGCTGGCTACTAACTCACCCTCGCCCACCACCAGTGCCAGGCACTGACCTCTCCAACCAAGCAAAGACTTTGTCTCACATCGGGCAGTAGATTTGAATTAAAAACATCCAGTTCCTGGAATCCCAGAATATCCTGACTTGGAAGGCCCCAAAAGGATTGTGTCCAGCTCCTGGCACTGCATATGACCCCCAGGATTCTCACCATGATGCCTGAGAGGTAATGAACATTGTAACCTGTGATTTTTATTTAGCTCTGTAGCTAATGAGGAGTCTCTGAACTCCTCTTTGCACCACTTTGAGATGAGTTTAACCTGTTGCATGGTTTACACTACAGCTTCTAATTTACTCTGAGCTGGAGGTTGCATTGGGCCATCAGGTTGCCACCAAGTGAGGGTAGCCAGTCCCCAGCAGAGAACAAGAATTTGGAGAGGCAAAGAGGCTTTTGAAAACACCAAAACTGTTGAGGTCTCAGCTGCCTTTCTCGTACAGGCACTTCTGAAAATCCCACATAATGTGTAATTAGTTTGTGAGCTACATGCTAATGCTCAACAAGCAGGAACCCATCCTCTGGTGTCTCCTGAGATCCCCAGGTAAAACCTCAGCCATCACAATGTCACTGGGAAGTATTTATCATCCTAACTTCAGATTTCAAATTGCCAGTTTGCCACTGGCAGCACAGACTAGCCTTTACCTGAAAGATAAACTGTGAATTTTGGCTTAAATCAAGGATGGGGAAATGAAGACAGCCTTGTACTCTGCTTGTGGCTAGAAATGCACCCATTGCTTTTTACCCTGGGTGGAAAAGCTGAAGAAGAGCAAAACAACACAAGTACATGTTGTCAGTATTTAGGGTTGTGCTGTAGTATTGTAGTATTCAGGCTTTCAGCTCTGACCACGAACAGAGTGAGGAAACCAGGAGCACTCTGGCAGAGTGTGGTGCCTCTGGGCTCTGCTCAGTCCAGCACCATAGCTGCGGGATGGATTCACAAAACAGGCACCAGTTTGGGTCAGTTCAGCCCCAAACCTCCCCCAAGTAACAGTTCCAGGGTCCAACAGGACCCCTGATGTCCCAGCTGGAGCACAACAAACCCTGAAGATGCAGACACCGAACATTGCCACAGCAGACACGTGGTGTAATTGCTGGCACCCAGGTTACATTTGCAAAGAGCTGATTTGCAATGGCAGAAGGAGAAATGAAGCCACCAAACTGCTGCCTCCTCCTGCAGCAGCAAATCCCATGGCTGGTGGATGTCAGGGTCCAGCCAAGCGAGCCTGCGCAGCGAAGGGGGAAACACACACTGTTATTCTCCATAATAAGATACCTGTCAACATATAAACCAATTAGGTGCAGCTTTTGTGTTTATAATAAGGCTGGGCAAGATGCTTTCTATGAGCAAGTGCTTTCAAGTGAAAAATAGCTTCTGAAAGAATCTCACAGTTTCCACATGAGGTTTCAGTTTGCTCAGGGTTTGGGTGGGTTTTTTTTCCAAATGCAAGTAATGAAAATTCTCACATTGTTTCAAACCAAGAGACTGTGTCTCAGTTTTCAACAATCTTTCTCTCTCACACACTCAGAGAATGCTGCTTTTAGCTTTTTTCCTGTCTCTTTTAATTTTTTAATCACAGTATAAAGATGAAAAAGAGGGAAGAAATGAAAATCCATGTTTGAGACAAACACACTGAAAACAATTATTTTCTTCATTTTAGTCATATGAACTTACTTCAAACCAATGTTTTTGTGTGCTTCCATGTATTATCAAGAAAGATCCACATTTTGGGATGGGAAGTATTTAACATTCTAGTTTCATTGTTCAAATTGCTGGTTAACCTCTGGCAGCAGAGACTAGCCTTCACCCTAAAGACAAACCCTGTATTCTGAGTTAAATCAGGGATGGGGAAATGCAGGCACCCCCGTACTCTGCCTGCAGCCCCCAAATACTTTTTATCCCAGGTTAAAAAAAAAAAAAATGAAGAAGAGCAAATTAGTCCCATATATAAGTTCTCAGAGAACATGAATAACTCCCAGTTAACATAAATGGAAGCATTCAACCAAGTTTTGGGTTTGGAATTCAAGCACAGTGAGGCTGTGTGATTTATATTAAGAAAAAACCAAAGACGTTTCCCAAAACAAGGACCCAGCAGACCTGTCTGAGCTCCTCCTTCCAGGTACAGAAGGTCCTGGAGAGTGACTGGAGCTTTGTTCCAGCAGTGCAGCAGCAAAGGTTAACTGTTATTTGTTAGAGAGAATATGGAAATTACAGATATTGTGAGTCATTCCTATCTCCCTCTAGTGGTCCCCCAGCTCCCCGGGGTCAGGCACGGGAGCTGTACTGCAGACAGACAGCTGTGCCCGTGGAGCAGAATAGTTCTGGAAAGCAGAGCCGCAGAGGAAGCAGAGTTTGCACCAAGCTGCTCGTCCAGAGCCCTGTTTGCACAGCTTGGATAATAAAAAAAGCACATTCATCTGGCTGGTGAAGCCCCGATATTCTCCTCCTCCCCAGGATGCTGCAGGTGGCCCTAAACCATCACACATCTCAAAATGCCTGTGGAGCATAAATCACTGAGTCCATCTGATCCATCTTCTGCTACAGAAGTCATCAGCATTGCTGGGGTGTAATCACAGCAGCAGCTCTGCCCTGGCTTTTCCGGGCTGCCTGGGTCCCTGTGGCTACTTGTGCAGTGCAGAACCAGCAGGAAAAGAAGGCAAGGATGGGGTGGAAAATCACCTTCAGAAAAACATGTGCTTTTTACACAGGGACCACAAGGGAGCTATGTTGTAATCAAAGGCAAACCACACCCCTGGCACCTGCAATCCCCTTCCAAGAGATGCGTAAGTTGCAGAGACACATCAGCTCTGGAAATCTGGTTTGGTTTAGAGCTGAATCAGTTTAAGGAGGGAACTGGCAGGAATGCCTTGCACAAGTATCCAACCTCATGAGTTCCCTGCAGAGTGACGCCGGCGCCCGGCGGGGTCTGTGTGTTCCCTCCTGAGCCCACCTGTCACAGCTGAAGAGGTTTTGTTCCACCTTCCAGAAGGAAAAAACTCAGGAGAAGGAGATATGAAACCTACCCAAATGTTTATAGGAAAGGAAAACCCTCCCATCACAAGACATAGCAAAGCCCACCACGTGCAAAAGTGATTTTCAGAAACAAGTGGAATCCAGTTCCCTCTTCATAAAACAACAGTGAGGAAAGAGATGGAATAGTAACAGCACAGGAAAGCAAAAGAAGACAGAGCACTTGGCTCATGCTTGATGTTTGGAGACAGATATGTCTTCAGGCAGAAAGTACTCATAGCCCTGCAACTTGTAGGACTATGGACAATTTTGCAAAGCAGCCCCTGCTGTAGCCTTTGCCTCCCATCACAGGAGGAGCCTAACAAGCATCATTCAGGCTGGAAATTCAGAGTATCCCTCTATGCAGGACCAGTAAAGCACAACCAGACACAGCAATTCTTGCTCAGGCTCATCACAGCAAGATTTTTTTCTGGTTTGTGTGAAGAAAGAGGAGGTGGAGGGGTAAGGGGCTCAGAGCAATATGTACCTATGCATGTGAACAAATATATTCCAATTTAAATAAAGGATCAGTAAAGGTCTGTTCAATGTGAATGACCTGGGGAATTCCCAAGGGCTACTTTGAAAGTGTTGTATTTTGAGATGGACACAGATCTTGGCGGGAAGTGGGGGAGCAGACAGTAATGGTTTAATAGACTGTGGAATGGCTATAAAAAACGAAAGGCAGGGGGGAAGAAAAAGCAGATGGCAGCCCCTTTGCAGGAGCCATAAAATTTCATGGTGTATTTTCTATCCATGGCTTCACTGTAATTCAAGCCTTGGGGGCCAACTTTCTCTGGCAGTGGTTACTGAGGGGCCTTGGAGGGCAGAAGTAACAAAGGGTGGACACTGCTTGGGTGCACTGACGAATTGCTCCCTCTAGGGCTAAATCAGGAAACAGAAAAGAAATCATTTCAGAGAAAGACCTAGGAGGCTTCGTACATGCAGCCTCAAAGTTCCAGGGGATGTAGAAACAAAAACCGAAAAAGTTCCAGGAAGCAGAATTGGAGAAGGGGCTCTTCACATCTACAGATAGAAAATAAATGTCAAACAAGTTCTACTATCCCTCGACAGAGACCTCATCTTGAGTGGAAAAATATTTTGATTCCTACAGCTGTGTCCTGCCTTGGCCACTGGGATCTTGGGAAGGGCACATGGTCAGGCCAGGACTGTGTCTGTCTTACAGACAAACCTCTCAAACCTCCACCCCTCACTAGAACCATGTTTATGTACTGCTGCCTCAGAGGATGGGTTGGGTTCGAAGGGACCTTGGAGCTCATCTCATTCCAAACCCCTGCTCTGGGCAGGGATGCCTTCAACTAGACCAGGTTCCCATCCAGAAACTTGTCTCTAACTTTGGTCTAACCAAGGCCCAGCTCAAGACCACATCCAGATTTGGCTTTGGTTACCATAAAGTTTGAACCAAGGTCCCAGACATGAATGCAAATAAAACAGGCTGCAGAGGTTAACACGTACTGGATTTAATTCCATCCCTCAGTACAAGAGAGTATCTTGATCTCAGGACACCGCCACCAGCAAAGCTGCCTTCAGCAAGGGGGTCCAGCACAGGGAGGACCTGGAGCTGCTGCAGAGAACCCAGAGGAGGCTCCAGGATGAGCAGAGGGATGGAGCAGCTCTGCTGGGAGGGATAGGCTGGCAGAGCTGGGATTGTTCAGCCTGGAGGAGAGAAGCTTTGGAGTGACTTCAGTGTGGTCTTCCAGCACCTGAAGGGAACCAACAGGAACGGTGGAGTGAGACTGTTTATGAAGGCCTGGAGTGCCAGGACAAGGGGGAAAGGCTTCACACTGACAGAGGGTAGGTTCAGATAGGATATTGGGAAGAAATTGTTCCCCGTGGGAATGGTGGGCAGGCCCTGGCACAGGGTGCCCAGAGCAGCTGTGGCTGCCCCTGGATCCCTGGCAGTGCCCAAGGCCAGGCTGGAGAGGGCTGGGAGCAGCCTGGGACAGTGGAAGGTGTCCCTTCCATAGCAGGAGGGTGGAAGGAGATGATCTGTGGGGTCCCTCCCAACCCAAACCATTCTGATACCTCCTCACAGGTAACCTGGCCAGGTGTCACTCAGTCACCATGGCAGGTACAGGAGAACATCACCAACCCCAGAACTCTAACACACAGAGTGTTATTAACTCTAACACTCTGCTGCCACTTCATCCTCTCCTAGCCAGGGCACGATCATTTGGGATATGAATACAACAAGAGTGATTAAATGTTAATCTGTCCATGACATATAAATAAAAAAGAGCAATTACTATGCTGGAAGAAATAAGGGGAGGGATTATTTTAATTTGATCTAGCTAGGAAATATGTTTTGTCATTATAGTTCAAAGATTAAACATTCCACACACATTAGAGATAAAAAGCAATAATTAGAAATGAATGCAATGAAACCTCAATTTCCCTACCACCTGTTTCCCACTGGAACAATTGCTGTGTGGAGCGTAAGGAGAGAAAGGAAGGGAAAAACATCAACCTTTAGAAATTGTGTTGCAGTTGCACTGATTCTAATTATTCCAAGACCTGTCTCTAATAGCTTTGCTAAACTAGTTGTTTCCAAATGACATCAAAACAAGTTGGAAGATGAGAAATATTTTCTCAATGGTTAATGATTTTTTTTAAAAAAGAAGCTTCATTTTAAAAATTCACTACTATGAACAGCTCTCTGTCAGAAGTATTTCAGGATCTTCACACAGGTGCTTGGACTCTGGTGGAACATGTATATGTGGGGTTTCATACTTTGTTTGAGGAGGGGATAGAGATCAGGAGTCCTCTGCTTGCATGAGAAATCAGAGCAGCTGGAGACTCAGTGAGCAAAGGAAACTTGTGCTCTCTGTTAGGAGTCAAACATTTCAAAGTACTCAAGAGTCTAAAATTAGGGCAGGAAAAAAAAAAAAGAAGGAAAAAAGCTTTTCTTATCATTTTGCTTTTGGCACAGGACAAAATGACCTGTTTTCTCACTGAGGTGCAAAGGAGGAAGAACGGGGAGAAGCAGAATAGTTTTTCCCCTCCCTGTGCATCAGTGGGATCCCTTTATGGCTAAAGACCTGAAACCAGAGATGCCATCATTTCGCAAATCACTTATTTCAGCTGTTTCTTTCAAAAGATCTTGCAGGTGCATATCATTGGCAGGGCACCAAAGGTCTATTTTTGCCATTTCTAAGCTATCAGCAGCCATAAGAATGGGACAACTGGGATTCCCACTGCTGGGAGCTGGCACCATCTCACTTAGAGAAGGGCTTGGAGAATTCTCTGCATGTGTGTACAAACCAGCAGCAACATTTCCCACTAATGAGCAGTTCCTCAGGAAGGTTAAAGACAAGTCAAGGTTTTCATTAAGAGCTCTGGCCACTTAATTGGTCTATCCCAACAAATGCAATAATATTTGCACAAACGCCAGGCAGATAAAGGAAAAAGTAAACAAGGTCAGGAGTGTCTGTATGAAGTAAATCCATGGATGTGGGACTGGAAACCACTGCTGCTGCTGCCGGGAAGGGAAAGTTCACCTTCTCGCACTGGCTGTAGTCTGCACTTGGAGTAAGTTGATGCTTGCTGCTATTCAGGAATCTGCCTTAGGGATGAGCAGGCTTTGTGGAATTGATGACACATCTCCAGACACCCAGGGGCACAGGATGGACAGGACCATACACCACAGATGTTGCCCCACAGGTCCTTGACAGGACCTTGGGCAGTACAAATTATCTAAGAGAATTTGCTTTTCCTCTAAACTTGGCTTTGATAAAATAAAATGATCCTAGAATTACAGAACAGTTAGAAGAAAGGATTTTAAAGCTAATCCAGTTCCACCTCCTGCTGTGGGCAGGGACACCTTCCACGAGGCCAGGCTGCTCCAACACACATCCAACCTGCCCTTGGACACTTCCAGGGACGAGGCATCCTGATAAAAGGCACTGAAAGTATGCCCAAGAAAAGAAAGAAAACAAAGCCCCCTAAATTAAATTTTCTGCAGTTTTGTGCCCTCCAGCCCCATTTCATTTCCCAGTTCACCTTCTTTAACAAAGTAAATTTTCCCCATAAAGATATGAAAAGCTGTGTCTATTATTAGACATCATCAGTAAAATAAAAGCAAGTACAAAATCTGGCAACAGACCAGACAGCATCATCTTGTTCCACCTTCCCTTATCCTTGTCCTGTTGTCAGCACTATTTTACGTCTCTCTCAGCTCTTTCCAGGAGGCCCCTCCATGGTAACACCCCAAAAGAGCCCTGCAGCCCCTGGAAGCCTTCTCTGACACAGGGCACACGGGAAGATGAAACGTGAAATGCTCAAAACAGACCAAAGGAAGCATTCCTAATGTGAGTAATTATCCTGTGGCGCTTCCTGCCATGCGATACAAGAGAAGCAAATAATGCAGAATAATTCCTCAAAGACTTGGTTACTGAGCTGAATAACAGCATCAGCTGCAGTTTCGCTGCCTAGGTCTCATATTATGAAGGCTCCTGGTCCCTGAGCTTCAAACTAATCCCCTGCTGGGATTAGAAAAGCAAACAATATCTCTGTTTCAGTGACAGTCACAACTTCAGGTAATAAGGAGGGCTCAGGCGTGGGCTGGGGGAGGAGATAAAGCATTAGTTTTGCACTCATTTCTCCAATGGACCACTTTATTTATCCCAGACTATTTTCCTATGTACTGGAGGAAGTCTGTCTCTAATGGTGATGCCTCACCTTTCCCTAAAGCCAACTGCAGAAAAATCTAAAGAACCTTAGAAGTGCAGGGAGCTTGCATTTTCCCGAACAAGCCACCACCTCTGGCTGCAGGGAGAGGCCAGTTCCCACTTATCATCTGCCAGCAGCTGCCAGGCGTGGCCAGGTGGCTTCATATCATAGCTTTTTGGGGGCTGAACTCCTTTGCCCCAGCCCGTGCACAGAGCAGGTTTCTGAGCCAGCCAGCCCCGTTGATGAGGAGGATGCCGTGCCTGTGCCTGCCTGAGCTCAGAGGAACTCTTTGCATGCCCAGGTTCGCACATCCCTCTCCCGAGGCAGGTGCTGGGGCTGCTGCTCGGCAGTGTCATTACAGAGCAGATATTTCATGTCCTTACAGAGTAACCTCCGTGCTGCTACATGAGTAAATGGGGAAGTTACACATTAGGTCATAATATTTCAGGCTCTTGTGAACATGCAGGTTACTGAATAACCTCCTCCATCCCCATAAAAAGCTGTGAGTGGGATTCAGCTTTTTTCTTTTTTTTTTTTTTAATCTGGTTTATATGCAAGTCAGGATCTTGAGGCTCCTTTTTGTGTCACCACAGCTTGCTTGCCTTGCTCTCAGCCTATGAGCTATCCTCAGAGCACAGTTTTGGTAGGCCTGAGCTCTGAAACAGCTTTTGGGTTCCAAGACAAAGGGGGCTGAGATTGTACTGTACAGGGCAGGAGAAAAAGTGGCCCTGAAACACCCAAGTCCACCCATCTTTGGGTCTGTTAAACCTCCTCTGTGCTGCCTGGAAAATAGGAAAACAAGTCAGGGTTGGTTTTGAGTTTTCTCCAAACAAAAGTAGAACCACCCTGAAGAGAGGGAAGTGGACAAGGAAGAAGAAAATAACAACACATGTATACATGCAGTCATGCTACTGGCACGAGATATCCTAGCTAACAACCCTGAGGTCAGAGCTTGACCTTGACTCCCAGCCCACGGTGGTTGGATGGGTTCAATGATGAGGGTGATGATGAGGCACTGTGCTGTTGCTGACTGGGCCAGCAGCAGGGTGGGAAGGTGTACAGAACCTCTCAGCCCATCCCTGCCCTCTGCCATCCCCCAGGCACGCCCCTGATCAGGGACCTGATGTGCCTGTTTATCACAGGGACATTTCTCAGTCCCTGTGCACCCATGAGAGGACCCTGAGCTGCTGTAGGTAGCAGAGTCTGGCCCCTGTCCAGCAGCCCCTCACGGTGCACATCTGCAGGCTGCTCCTGCTGCTTTCCCATCTGCTGTCTCCTCCGGGCCACCTCCTGCCCACTTTTCTTCCTCTCTGTAATAACCACGGTTTTTATGGATTAGCTGTAGCAGAGACACCAATGCCGACACATCAAATGCTGGTGCCCTCCATCCCTCAATTGACTGCTGCTCGTTCTCTGCAGCACTTCCTCACATAGACCCAGCCAGTGCCTTAAAACTGACTGAGATGGGGAGCCCTGGCATGGCAGAAGTGACCTGAGCTTGAATTCTGACTCCCTGAAAGAGCTGGTCAGGGGACCGAAGTGACCCAGCTCCTGCTCTTGTGCTGAGCTGAACTGTTACCAGGTTCTCCAAACAATCTTTGTTTTCACACAGAGCCAGATGGGTCCTCTCTCCCTTCTGCCAAGCTCTCCACTCTCCTCATGGAAACCTCCCCTGCACAGAGCCCTGGGAGCTCCAAAGCAACAGCCCTGTGCTTTTTGACCCTCTTTTCCTCTTCTGAGCCAAAGAGAGTGCTTCTCTCATAAGCAGACTTCTCAGACCTTTCCCTTGAAGGAATACTGACGTTTCTGTAACTCCAGTTATGATACTGGCATTTCCCACTGCCTGCATTGGGGACTGTGCTGGGTCATGCTAAGCTGCTCAGGCTGTGAGACTCAGGAAGGACCCACAGGCACATCTGTCACCCAAAGTCACAGCAGAGGCAGGAGCAAAGTCAGCCCAAGAGCTCCCATCTCAAAACTGCCAAAGGAGCACCCTCACCACTGGATAATGTGCTCGAAAGCACATCTATAAATAAACTTGGGCCTTGCGTAAACCCCATTAGAATACACTGGCAAGTTATTCGAGGAGGCTGGCAGACACATTCTTTACCTCAGGTGTCAGCCACAGGAGAGTGTTATGGGGCTTGCATTACAGTGAACACTTTGTGACTTTGAGTTATATTGCACTTTGCCTGTAAGTGAAACAATAACAGCTTGGTCTATGGAGATAACACCCCAGATCAACTCCCTCCAATAAATAGTGAAACATTCCACTCCCCAGCCCTGCAGTCTCACACCTCTAAATATCAGCACAAACTTCAAGGGTTTGATGGAAAAAATGGTGTTAAGTCTCATGGTGTTTGAGGAATTTCCCAATATGCACTAAATTAACTTTCTGGCTGCACTAACCATAGCGGTTGAAACCAGCTCCATCTGAGACAGATGCAGGGCAAGAGATATAAGCAGCTGTTCTGCACATGAAATCAGATTGAGATTAACACACCCTTGGAGTTCTCGCTCTGGGGTAAAATACAGCTTCAGGGACCCCTCTGTTTAAAAATACCTCTAGTTTCTTCAGTGGACTAGGATGGACAGGCTGTGAAAAGTAAAAATATAAAAATCTCCCTTCAAAAGAAAACCACGGACATACATTCATCTTCTTTGATTCCTCTGGCTTGGCATTTTAAAGATTAAGCCTAAACCATGCAAAACTAGTTCCTCAGATTCAACCAGAGAAAACCACTCACTGCTGCACTCCACTACTGCAGGAGGACCAAGGCAGCACAAAACATGACAGAGAGATAAGGACAAAACAAGGATAAAAATTAAGTTTTGTACAAGGAAGAATCTTAGTGAGGAAAAGAAATGGGAGAAAGGGAAGGTTCTCATGGATACAAGCTGGTGTAGACTTGTGCACTGGGGACATCGACCATGCTTTTTTCCCATTTACTGGTATTTAAATAAATTTAAAATTCTGGAGGAGAGAAGGAACAATTCAGGTGCTGGCCAGAGTGGAAAAAATGGATCAGAATTCCCTGGAGGCTGGTGTCTTTTGCCCCTTCCCTCGTTAAAGGTGAGCCTGAACACTCCAGCAGCCAGCCCATGCATCCCCCTGGCCTGCAGCACATCCCAGAGGAATTGTCTCATTTAGGCCACACAGCAGATAACACCAATTTTTTTCAGAAAGGCAAAGCAATCTGTCCATAAGGATTCCTCATGCTTCATGTGCCAGCCCTGGCCAGGGAAATACAACATTAACTACATCAAAAGATATTGTTGAATGAATAAGTTATAAAAGCATTCAGGGTACCTATCTGGGGTATTATTCCACACGCCGGTGCCGAGTAGGTTAAAGGAGCATGTTTTGCTGTTATTGCATTCCCAGCCCTGTTTGCAAGGACTCAGCATTGCTGTGAAAGTGAGATTATGGACATGAGCTGCCTGCCGGCACAGCAGGACCAGGCACAGAATTTGCCAGTGCCAGCTCTCCTCTATACATTTCCCTCCAGAGCAAGACAGCACACGCTGCTCCCAGGCAGGACAAGAGGCAGAGGAGCCCTCCAGACAAAGCTAAACACAAGTCCATTGAAATAAATCCTCAGATTGCAATTTCATAGCCCCATGCTGCCAGAGAAGCCCTGGCCGCCTCCTCCTCCTCCTGCTCCTCCTCCTCCTCCTCCTCCTCTTTCCTGCAGCCAGCTGAGTATGAGCATCCGGCTTAGCCAGCATCCATGTCCAAGACACAGCTCTGGCACAGGTACACAGCTACAGGAGCACCCGTGGACCAGTCCACACCTGAGAATTTCCAGAAGCTCTGTAAGCATTATACAATTATGCTTCAGAACCCTTGTGAGGATGGGCTGAGCATTATCCATCGTGGTTTCTTAGCTGTGGAAAGAGAGGGAGAGAGTCCTTAAGTGCTTTATCTAATATTGCACAGAAAAGAGAATTAGGATTATCACCCAGATCTTTGGATTACCAGCCTTTTTATATGCAATTTATTCTTGATAAAAACTCTACAGTCCACCTCAGGGTTTTGCTCACAGGAAGATTTGTAACCGAGCAGAGTTTATACGGTTGCATTTTTTCTAAGAAAGAAAAAGGAAAAGAAAAAAAAAAAAAAGAAAAAAGAAAGAATAAAGGACCCAACTACCATTGCAACTGGCAATAAAACACAAAGTTTGTCTTTGTGCTGAGAACAGTTGTTGAGAAACTTACAAATCAAAGTTTCCTAAATAGTACAGGGAAGAACACCCAAAAGTCTAACTGCTAATCCCAGAATTAGCTCCTTTACTGAGCCCGAGTTCCATTCATGAAGCAGTAGGGTGAGCACGCAGCCCCACAAAGCTACAGGACCACAGCCATTCCCAGCAGTGGGACCAGGGTCTCACTTGACGTTGCTTAGTGGGTGAATGTTTCCTTTGGCATGAGAGACCTCCCTGGGCCACTGTAAATTATTACAAAACTGTATTAATTTTGGCATTTTACCCAGAGAAATAAAAGCTTATTTGGGACTAAAGCCTACTCACATGTAGAAAGACTCCAAAATTCAGTGGTGGGGAGGGGAAAGGCAGCTCAGAGCCAGAGGCAAAAATGGGAATCTGCTGCTGCCTGGCAGCAAATTCAGAGTCCTCATGACAAAAGATTTTAATTTGGCCCCTGCTGTAAAAGCATAGCCCCTGTTAGACCCATCTCCCGAGGCAAGGCAGTAAATTACGTGTGCCCACATCTGGCCCCTCTGGTCCCCTGTCCATATGTCAGCCCTCAGTATTGGCTACCAGGGCTTGGGGAGCCCCAGCCCTGAATGTCCCCAGCTCCCCCTTGCCAGCTCTGGGGGTGATTTCAAGGTATATCATCCCAGCTACATCCCAGAGGTGTTATTTGCCATCTGGAGCTGGGCAAGCATTCCCAATGAATGTACTATCCATCAAAAAGCACACTTTTCTGCAAACTCAAATTGTTTATATTTGAAATATATCTTGCTGGGGGAAAAAAATCCATAAATAAAATTATTGGTGTTTGCAAAGCAAAATACTTCAATTTTCTTTTGAAATGGTGTCCTTGTTTTTGAAGTGAGGACAATCTTTATTTATAGAAAGAATTTGAAAGAATGGAAAACTTAAATCCAACAGAATATTTTCTGGGTTACTCAGGATCAGATGGTCAAATAAGAAAAAAAACCAAATCACTCATTGCAATAATTTCCCTCTTTCCATGCCCAAAAAACACAATTCATCTTTAGCAAGTCCCACTAAAACCAAAACCCAGATTATGGGGCACAGATCATGGTGCAATAGGAGAGATGTAATCGTCCTGTTCCATTCTCCCTGGAGCTATGTGATCCACAACACCCTAAGGTTTTGGGGACCCAGGATTTCACTCTGAGCTAATTTACAAAGACTGCACGAGGGGGTGACATTCATTCTACAAACCTTTCTGGTCCATTAATGGTGATGTTGATCCCCCTTCCCTGCTTTTGCACCTCCCAAACCAACAATGTAAGGACCTGCAGAGGTGGCAACTGCTGGGCTTCCCTGAGAGCCCCTGTGGGCCCGGCTACAGCCCAGCCTGCTGAACCAGCACCCTGGGCCAATCCTTCCCAGAGCTCAGGGCTCACTGCACAGAGGATACTCAAGCATAGGGAGTGAAAGCATCATAGCACACTCTAAGGCTTTCTTCTTCTTTAAATGTGTCTACAAAATGAAATAATTTTGACTCCAGGCTGTTTACATCTGTCACATCTGAAATGGATTTTGCGACTTTGGTGTCAGAAGGCTGGGTCTCCAAAAAGAGACATAATATGCAAACCTTCATGATAAGGAGCCAAATAATTTGTAAATTGAGCCATAGTGTCTCTGGTGCTGTGACATTCATTTAATTCTCTTACTACCATGCTTAGACAGAAACACTCCCTACCTAGCTTGTGATCAGAGGAAAAAGGGTAATAACCACATAACGAGGATCCCCAGGAAGAAAAGCTGGGCTTTTAAAGGGACTGTGCTTCTGAGTATTTACATTTCAATGGATGGAAAACAGTTTCTCAAGTATGCCTTGCCAAAATCTCTGAAACACCCTTTTCTTTCTGTTTGATTAATCATTTCATGCTAGAGTCTTTTAAAATACTGCTACTTCTAGAGAGCAGATAAATGTGCATCCCATCAGATAAATGACAAATCTTAAGGTTCTGCTTTACTCTTTTCCTCTTTTAGCTACCTCAGCTCCTTAATCAGTAAATACATAGCACAGATTTTCTGGCTGTGTAAGGAGAGCTGGCGGATTTGAAAGACTAAAGCAATGTTGCAGGTTACTCTGCTTCAAGCAGGGCTCAGAAATTACAAAAGCCAATCTAATAAAAAGGCATTTCTTTCCAAGTGTTCAACATGATTAAAAACCAGCCAATTAAAGTTGTGATTCAATATAAAACCTGAATGTTTCCAAATGTATAAAACACTTGACACCAGCCTGACATCTGCCCTTTCCCTCCAGCTTTCCATATGGAAAAGAGGCTTCTCTGGGCATCTTGGCATCTCTGGGCTGCTCTGTAGCAAAGCAGTTTGGACTGAGCTAAACTAGATTTGTCAGCAAAGTCTTTGCCTTTAGCATAGTCCTATACACAGATTTGTTTCACTCCTCCACAATTCCTAGAGCTGGAATCAAATACATCAAATAAAACTTCTCTACTGGCTCAAACTCCCTTGTCTTGGACAATCAGTGGTCCGACAGTGGCAGCAGGAGATGCTGTTCAGAGAAAGCCCACGAGCCTGACCACTCCCGCAGCTCCTTCCCTTTGTACAACAGGCATCCCCAGCTGTTGGATGTGTGATTCCAACATCACATTCCTGCTCTGTCATTTTAGTGTCCATTTACTAAGCTGCTGTGCATTACTTCTAAAAAACTTCCCTTTGAATCTGCTGATTTGCCACCTTCATCACCTTGCAAACCTTTCCCATACTGCATTTCAGCATTCTTCTCCCAAAACTGAAGTGATAGCCACAGGAAGCAGGTTTTCCATCCCCATTTTACTACAGCGCCTTCTCCAGGTATACCATGGTCTTCACAGGACTAATTTTACTTCATTGTGGAACTAGTTTTAAAAGATGAGTAGTCAAAGTGCAATTTGGCCACATGTGCTGCCAAGGGAAGCACAAGGACTGTGCTGGCACATCCTCAGTGCTGAGTGAGGAGCTCAAGGGGACAAGTTCAGGTCTCAAATGCTACAAAGTTTCCTAATCCCAACGTTGCTTTTTCCTGAGCCGTTTTTCTCAGCACCATGAAGTTCTCCAGATGATCCTCCTGCTACCAAGTTATTTCCAAACCCAGAGGCAGTTTGATCCTGCTCATCAATCCCAGCTCCATAGTGGGTTGCACAATGTGGACATGCCCACCCACAAATGCTTTCCAAGGGTGCATTGACCACCCCGTTTTAAAGGCATCATATTCCTTGTGGGATGGCTGCTGGATCGGTCCTCACTGGCACATGAGCTGTCACCTGAAAGATGGGGAGGTAATGGAGCTGAAACTCTGAATAAAGCAGACCAGACTCCCAGACCAGGCAGGGATGTTATGGCTAAAGAGCTGCTGCAGTATGTTGTAATCACAACTCCCAGCCCAGTATTATTTTCATAAAAAGGTTGTTTTAGTGTATTTTTCATCCAGGTAAGCTCTAAAGTACTGTTTCTCACAGAGTAGCTCTATCCTGCTCTCAGGGAAACCTCCTCTGTTTAACATCCGCACTGCAGGTTAATAAATACCACAGTGTCATTTCCTCCACTAGCTGGTTTTAGCAAATGTGGAAGGGCAACAACATTGTAGCAAAAACTGAGTGTTGAAAAGGGAAACAGCAGGGACCAATAACATCTGAAATGGTTCTACATCCCTCATCCAAATTCTTCTAGGTTTACTTCATATTCATGGCTATTTTGAAGAAAAGCTCTGATTTAGTGTCACTGTCCAATCCCTTGAAGTACTGAATACCAGCAAGTGACTGGTGGAAACATTTACATAGAGAATTTTTAAAAATCTACTTTTTTGACGCCCCAGACTATCTAACAGCCTCTCCCTGGTCTTGAGTTATACAAAAAATGGAGCACAGAAGTGGATTTGATTTAAAGTTTGTTAGAGAGATTCACAGGTCCATCTGGTATTTTTTTTTTAAACCAAAACAAGTAAAAAACCCCTACTAACAATGACAAAATCCTCTAAACTAATACTTTAGTAGCATTTAAAAAAGAAAAAGTGAAACTCTTTGTTAACCATAGTTCTCAGGTTACAATGAGATTTATATTGGAAATACCAGAACAATCCTTCCTCCTCCATCCTGCACCCTCAGTGAAAATATTACTTTTATTAATGATTAATTATAATACATAATAGGCTTTAATGTGTTCAAGTAATTCACTGTGTTTACCAGAAACATCTATTCTACCAAATAAGTACACAGAGTGATAATTTTTTGACAGTGAAAAGGTGACTGAGCAGACATGTCATCAAAATTATATTTTTCCCTGGCATATTTTAGGATTCATGTATTTGAGTGAAAATCACTGCCCCAAACCAGGCCAATCCTCACATTGCAGGAGCAAGCAGGCACATCCCCAGCACCCAGCTCTCCCCATAGATGACCTGCACAAGCTCCACCCTTTTGTAGGAGGATTCCACATTTATGGAAGTGCTGTTACATAAGAAAGGCTCTTTAACTCACAGTTTGGAAGCAAAAATGCAAACAGGCAGTTTGAGTCACTCAGCTCCCCTCCCAAGACGAAGCCCTTGGCTGGAGCCACCCCTGTCAAGGCCCAGATCCCACCAGCATCAGCGGAAAGCTTTTAATGAGAATTTCAGCAGGAGGGGAGCAGTGGGTGAGTGGCACTTGATTGATCATCAGAGAAGGAAGGCTCCACAGCAACCTGCTGGCCCTGCAGCAGAAGGAATCATCGAATGGCTTTGGAAGGGACCTTAAGCAGCATCTTGTTCTAACCTCTGCCGTGGGCAGGGACTCCTTCCCCTAGGCCAGCCTGCCCAAGCCCCATCCAGCCTGGCCTTGGGTACTGCCAAGGATGGGGCAGCCACAGCTGCTCTGGGCATCCTGTGCCAGCCCCTCACCGCCTGCAGAGGGAAGAATTTTTCATAATATCCAATCTAAATCTACTCTCTGTCAGTGTGAATCCACTCCCCCTCGTCCTGTCACCACCTAACCCTGTAAAAGCCAGGACAGCCCATGAGTTTGGTCTGTCCCAGCTGTGGGAAAGCAAAGACAAATGGGTGGAACATGATCTTCCACAAGGAATAATTTTCCACCTATTTGCCATCTCATGACTGCTGTCACAGCCTGTGGATGGACCACATTCTGAGGAGAGCCCAGGGATGGATGCTGCCCTGACCTAACAGGAGCAAGGCCTCCAGGCAAGTTCCAATTAGCCAAAATTAGTCAGCTGTGACCAGGGGTTGTCTTCCTTTAAGCACCAAATAGTGTGAAAGCAATAGCCCTTTTCTCCATGTTGCCCACTCAACCCTTTGTGGCCTTACCCCTTCCCCAGGGAGCCTCCTCCAGTTTTGTTTCTCCCCTTCCTGAGCCATGCCAATCACTAAAGTCTCTGAGCAGCCCCATTATTATCCTGGGCAATTCTTAACTCATTAGGCTTTCAAGTTGCTGGACTGCAGAAAAAAACCCAAACCAAGCAAATGCTTAAGCACGATAAAAGGATGTTAATGT
The DNA here is from genome assembly GCA_013396995.1 of Dicaeum eximium. Taxonomy (NCBI): domain Eukaryota; kingdom Metazoa; phylum Chordata; class Aves; order Passeriformes; family Dicaeidae; genus Dicaeum; species Dicaeum eximium. Next base: position 214,214 of record VWZP01006533.1, on the reverse strand, counting down.
TTTACCCCACTGACAATTACTGAGTCTGTAGGACAATTATTACGGATATTTCCATGGGTTTAGTGTTACTTTTTTCCTGACTTGAGGTCCTTTGCATGGCATCTAATTAAAAATAGAGGAGTTTAATCTGCAGCCAACCTTAGAGGTTGATTTGAGTTCTCCCACTGTGAACTTTCAAACATGGAAGCATGCCTGTTTGCACCGATGGGATCCAATATCCTGTCTCTGCAATGGACTTTTTATATTTTGGCAGCCTGCATGCCCAGGATTGTGCCAGACTGCAGCATTAATAATTCACTACCTGATCTGATCTTTCAGCAGGAAACACAAGTAAAGATGACGTTAAGTGCTGCTTGGCTTCCCCTCCTCTGCCATTCTCCATTGTGTCTTCAGATTGTGCTTAATCTGATGGGAATTTAGTATTAAATTAACACAAAAAGTCACATTTTAGGAAGTGAAAAACCACATCTACAGCTGAATAGAGAAACTGGATTTCCTACTGAGTTTACTTTTAACATCAACATTTTAATTTTTGTGTGGATCTCTGTATAAGAAAGAGATGAAATATGTTTAGATTTGGATGCAGGAGAGGACAGCAGAAATTTTAGATTCCTAATGAGCAGTGTACTAACACTTTTCTCCTGGTTGCGTGAAAAAACAGGTTACCTGTGGAGATGAGAGGACATTTTCCTTCTCTAGGGGAAGAACTCAGTTTTCTAGCAAGATTCGGAAGTTTTTTCTCAGCATTTCAACAGAAGAAAAACCTCCTCTATGAGTAAACTCCAAAACATGTTTATATGGTTGAAAATGGTGTGAGCCATTTCTCCAGTGCCAGGAAACAGCCAGTCACACACACACCTGCACCTGCTCAGTGAGGGGGTTGTGGACCACGTACTCCCAAAAGCTTTCTTTGACATGAGCACCGGAGCCTGGGCTAGCTCTGCAGAGACTCCAGCACCATGTCAGGAGTGGGGAAGAGCTGAGGTTTAGATTTTACCCGCAGCTGAACCTGAGGAGCAGCTTGCTCTACAGTGAAGAATGTCACAGCCAGGGATCAGGCAAAGGAGAAGGAGGAGGTTCTCTGGTCTTGAGGTTCCAACAGGGAAGGGTTTATTCCATGTGAAGGGATCAGGAACAAAAGAGAACCCCAAGCACCACTGTGCAAGAGGTTTTATACAGATACAAATTAGGGCGTGGACACAAACAGTTAACCAACAGGGAACCCTCAGGGAAGGAGTGAGGGGATCACATCAAGGGTCTGGGACCAACTGGGGCAGAAGGGTGGAGAGGATGGGTCACATGGGCCCGTGGGGCCTGGAGGAATAGGGGAACTCCAGAGGGGTGGCACAGTCTGGGATTGGCCCAGGGTGAGAGTGACAGGGAAAGAGCTGGAACAAGGGGTGGGGTTACACTGACAGGCAGGGAAAGTTCAGGAACAAGGGGCGGGGTTACACTGACAGGGAAAGAGCTGGAAAAGGGGCAGGGTTACACCGACGGGCAGGAAAGAGCTGGAAAAGGGGCGGGGTTACACTGACAGGGAAAGAGCTGGAAAAGGGGTGGGGTTACACTGACAGGCAGGGAAAGAGCTGGAAAAGGGGTGGGGTTACACTGACAGGCAGGGAAAGAGCTGGAACAAAGGGCAGGGAATCCCATAGTAGGGCAGCTTCAGGGGAGGGTAGAACCCAGAGGTAAACCAGCTCAGGGAGAACATGGGGGTACAACAGAATGAACCGCTTAACAAGGAATCAATAACATAAATTCAAACTGCAACATTTCTTCAGTAACAAAGCTGCTCAGAGTCTGCACTACCCAAAGTGACCTAAAAACTTTAGCAAGCTACAAGTGTTCCCCCTCTCAGAGGGTGGATTTTGCTTTAAACAAAACAAAACAAAACACAACAACAACAAAAAGCAACCAAAACCAATTAACCAAATAAACAAACCCCCTAGAAAACTGAAGAAGATAACCTTAATTTTGACAAAACAGTTTCATTCAGAGTGTTTTGTAGAATGTGCAGTTTTTCACATTGTACTATGCCCTATGTACTTTCTATTTGATGCCTTAATTATTGCATCTCAAAAGCTATTCGAAGTAAAGGAAAACATTTTGCTTTCTTTTCCAAAATAGACTGTGCTACTATTTTGCATTCATCCACTGTTCAGGTACTGTTATCACATTAACATTAAGAGATCCCAAGCAAGGTCAATGCCTTTGTCTGTCAGCCTTTGTACAGTCAAGAGACAGTCCTTGCCCCAAAGACCTTAAAATATAAATAGATAAGACAGACAAAGGGAGAAAGAATGGGAACATTTCTATCATCATTGCAGATAGGAAACAGGGAGATAAAATGGTTTGCTGGAGGTCAGTGACACAGAGCTAGGGAAAAAACACTCTCAAGTCTCTGTCAAGTGTCTTTAACCATGAAGCTGTCCAAAAAAAGCCTGTATTTCCTCCAGTGCTTAATTTAGGTCTCTGCAGAGATGCCCAGAAAAGGAGGCTTTAAGGAAGCAGTGCAGACATTCAGAGAGGCTTGGTTTCCAAGAGGAACTTCTGAAAGGGATATGGCAGAAACAGTAGAAGTTTCACCAAAGCTAAGTCCCAAGGCAGAGACCAAAACTGGCAAGTCTGGATTCCACTACTAAGAACACACAAGTCAAGAAAGGCAGCCCCAGAGCTGCTCCTCAGTGTATATATTAACAGAAAAAAATGGGAAGTGGTGGTCAAGAAGTCACTCTCCAAGAAATAAGAGCAAGAAAAATTTAGGGCAGGATGAGATGATGCAAGAGTTTAAATTGATCTGCCTTCAGTGTGCCAATGATAGCACAAGCATAGGCCTGGTTTAGGTCCACATTCCCAATACATTACATTAAAAAGACGGTGGGACCTATTTTGGGCAGAATTGAAAGCACTGAAGGACTAAGTTCATAGCTACCCTTTACACTGCTATACAAAGTCAGAGAAGAAAAAACAAAGAGGGGAAAAAACCCACCAGGCTTTATGGCATAAGACATTCTGTAGAAGGATTTGCACTTCAGCTCCATTCAGTGACTGGTGCCTGCCTTGTCATGTGAGATTGCCCATCCTTTATTCTTTATTTTTCTCTTTGTGTCATGATGTCAGAGAAAGAGCTCCCCCTTTCTCCCTTACAAGCTTTATGTCCCCATGCATCTGGGGGCAGCTGGCTCTGTGATTAACAGTGCACAAGGTGGTGGCTCTTATCCCTGTCTGTGACATGCCAAGCAGGTAATGTTAGAAGCGTTATGTTAAAATAGAGTTTAAGAGTCTGTTTAGTTAACCTAGGTTAAGTTCTGCACTTTTTCTCTGCTTTCTTTCTCTGCTTTCTCTGCCTTCCTCCAAACATAACTGGTCAAAGGAATTTGCATTTTTGGGTTTTTTGGAAAGCTTTGTCTTCACAGCGTTGTTGGTGTTAGACCACAGGAGGGACAGCTATAGTGACCCATAAACTAAGCAGCAGTGCAGGAAAAAACAAGTCACATCAGTTTCACCAAAATCTTTCACTATAGGGTTTGTGCTCAGCCTTGTTGCAAGACTCTGTGCTGGCACTGGTAAAGGGGTTTCATTTTGGCATTAAAGTGCAAGAGAGCATCCTGGCCCTCACAGCTGCAAGAAGAGCTGGTCCCAGCTCAGCTCTGGATTTTTTCCTGGCTTACAACAAATAGTGCTGGGTTTTGTCTCAGCCTGGTTGAGTGAAGGAGTAAAGCCATCAGGCTGTACCTGCTGGACCAGGGTTGTCTTGGTTGCTCCATGGATGTAACTCTGCCAGTTATTCAGCACCAGGGGGTTTGTGCAGGGGCACTGCAGAGCCATGGGCGTCCTCTGCTTTCCAGATCCTTGCCAGCAAGCACAGGACTATACACAACCAAGTCTGAGAAATCAGGGGGTTTAGAGAAACAAGCACACCACCAAAATGAGAAATACTGCCTGCCTCACATTGCACACTATCAGTTTGTCCATTCCTAATGCAAGTCTTGGAACATTTTCTTGTCTTTTTCCCTCCTTCCTCACATCTATTACTCTCCCATCCACACTTCCCCCAAACAGTAATGTCTTTTAACCCCTCCTCTAATTTTTCTCCACAAACACACAGAGCCTGCTGATCAGGACAGGGAGCAGAGGCCCTTCCTAATTGGAATAAAGATAGTTCATCTGGCAAGAGCAGCACCCGCAGGGATGCCCCAGTGCCCCGTCCTGCCTGCAGACCCACCCCTGTCCTTTGTCACAGCTGGGCTGCCCAGATCTGGAATCTAATCCCAGGAGGACTGGGAGGGAGGTTATTTTAGCTGTTTTCTCTTCAGAGAAAGGCAAACAGGATGGGCATTCATTGATCTTGAGAAAGAAACATTAGCCAAGTCAAACACACAGCGGGCTCTGAAGAAACAGGATGTCCAGGATGTTATGCCTGGATTCACCTTGGTACCTCCTCTTATAATAAGGACAGACTTGGAGAAGAAATAAAGAGATGTAAGCACAGGACAAAGAAAATTTTCAACAAGTGTTGGCCATGTCTGTTCTAATTCAATGCAGACTCCCCACAAGAGAAAGGGAGTTCAGACTTACCATCGACAACCATCACCATTAGCCCCAGGAACTTACCACCACCTGTCCTGATGTCCATTCAGCCTGAGTGGCACCTTCACCAGTAGTGCCTGGCCCAACTCGTCCATTCACCAGAACACCCTCACAGGGCCTACTGCAAAAAAGGTTTTCCTCTTATTTACTCTGTGGTAGTGCCCCTGGGAAGATGGAGATGTGCCTGGAGGAAGAGCCCACACATCTCCAGGTGCAGCCAGACATGGACCAGGGGTAGCCAAGACCAAGACACCTTGGCAGGCGATAGGAGCAGTGGTACAGTGACTTGTCCCCACATCGCACATGATTTTGTGGAAGGAGAGATGTTAGGACTTGGCACAGGTTCTCCAGAGGAGCTGTGCCTGTCCCAGTCCTGGAAGTGTTCAAGGCCAGGTTGGACGAGGCTTGGAGAACATGGGGTAGGGGAAGGTGTCCCTGCCCACGCAGGGGTGGAAAGAGATGAGCTTTAAGGTCCCTTCCCAAGCCAGGCCTTTCTATGACTCTATGAAAATGTGGCTGACAAGAGACAAGCAAAGAGAGCTCCAATGAGCACAGTCAAAAGCAAGGCTCTGGATTCGAGGTCATTACAGCCCTCTGGCAGGAGATGTGGCATTTTGAAGTTTCTGTTGCTTCCCAGGTCTAATCGGCACCAATGGTCCCAGAAGGAGCTGTGGTACTTCCCCTTCAGCAAGGTTCTCTTGCCAGAGAACTGCAAAGAACAGAAACATAATTAAAAAGCACTGGGGAGAACTTAATGGAAATGGGTGATGGCTCCATTTGAGCTCAAAGTCAAAGTTTTGTTTGAGTTCATTTACCAGTTAGTAAATTAACTAGTTCATAGAACTGACTACTGGCACGGACCTCAAAAGTTTATTTCCTTGCCAGTATTCTGGGGCTTGTATTACCTTCTGTAACAATAACACTGTGAAATTAGACCTGTATTAATGCTGAATTGCAGAGATTTCACAGAAGAGAGCTAACAGAACTATTCTGACTATCCAGGCACTGATTAAAATGAACACCCCTAAGATCAGTGTAATGAAGATTTGACACTTGCCGGCTTGCCATGAGAGACCTGCATTTGTGTACCAATTTTCCTCATTAGGCCCAGCACCACGGACCTCCACCCCCAGTCAGACCCTTCCTGACACTCCAGCAAGTGGGGAGCAACACACATCCCAAGGATGTTTCCCTTGATCCAATCCACCTCCTGTTTCTGGTTAAGATCTTTTAGCAACTGCTTTCAATGCCAAAACACAATGTTTTTCAGCTGATAGGAGATGTGCATGTTTCTTGTGGGAAATGAGAATTTGTTTTAGAGTGCTTTTGCTGGAAGAACATTACTGCATTCAGTAAGTGGGGGGTCATCCCATTTCCCACTTTTCCTGAAGAAACAGTTCATATATCCTTTGGAAGTTTTCATTCTCCCAGTAAAATACAGTTTGTTTTTAAGCTGGAAGCTTTAGTTGTTTTGGCTGAAGTGGCAGGTTGTTACCTCTGGGGTTTTAACAGTTTAATTTTACAGTTTTGAAAAAATATTTGAGAGAAATTTACCTAAATGGGAGCTTTTATCACAAAAGGCCATGACAAGATTGGGAAGATTTTTGCCTAAGTAAAAATTGCTCTTAAATAACTTTATAGTCCTGCTCAGATTTAACTTCTCCCTGTTTATTTTATTTAGTTTCAGCAGCATGGTTGCTGGCAGGAAATTGGAGGCAATCCCAACCTCAGGTTTATTAACACACTTTTCTTGAGCATGCTACTAGAGATTTATGATTGTCAACTTTGACTTAGCAAAAATTTGAAGGACAAACCTTTCAAATGGAAAAATCTCTTTCAAATTTCAAAAATCTCTGTCCAGGATCAGGACCTTGTAAATTTCCTGTCACAACTGATTCTGTTTGTACTGTTCAAATTTATTCTGATATTCAAGTTTGTACTGAAAATGGAAAGTGTATCTAACCCATTATTGAGAAATATTATTTTAAAATAAGGGGAGAAAAGTAAAGCAGGTCCATGGGGGCATTTCTGATTTTTAAATTCAAATAAAACAAGCCAAATTTGGAGGTTTACAGAAGACAAAAAAATTTACACAGGAGATTCTTACCACAGATCACCTCGTAGTGATTTTCTGTTTCCAACCAGCTCTAGAGGTCATTCAAATGTAGCAATAAAAAGAAAACTGTTTTATCTGAGCACCCTTGGCCCTTTTTGCATCCCTGAGCATCTCAAGACCATTGATTCCCAGGCAGAGTGAGCATTCACAGGAGTCTGGCTTGGCTTAGTGCAGTAGAGGGGGGAAAAGCCTTTCCTTTGGAAATTTTGTTTTCTCATGGCCAAAATAAAAAGGATCCAGAATCAATTTACTCATCTGACAGCAGCCAACCTGACACTTTATTGAAATGCCATGTTGCAGCCAGAGGGAAGGAGCCAGGAGCAATTCCTTCTGTTTATTTCCCCCTGGGATGCACAGTCACAGCCAGGCAGTGCCACTCGTCCCTCAGGCTCACGAGCCAGGCTTGGGGCATAGGGGACACTCTGAGATTTGATGTTTAGGAGGTCTCACGTTTTCCCTAGTGTGGAAAAGCCCATTTTATATTCCCAGGTGAATGAAACCTCATCACCCTGCCCAGCAAAGCCAGTTCATCTGACAGTTTGTGACCTGCACAGCTCTGCAGAGCAGCCTGGTATCCAACGCACTGGAGATTTTTTATCACAATGGCCTGTTTTCACCCAAATCCAGACTCATCATTAGAAGCCCTGGCATATCCCCAAGCTCTGTGGGGACTATAAAAGCTCTGAACAGCACCTACATTTTGAAGGGCTGCAAAGGCTTTAGTGAGGCTCAACAGGGTCCCCAGTACCCCTTGACAACTCCACAGAAGACAGCTGAGGGGCCTGAGAAATGGAGGAGGTCTATTGACTCCCACCCACATCCCAGCAGTGCAAAAAGCTGTTTCTGCAATGGTGAACACAGACAGGTCAGACCACAAACTTTGAGAATAGCACACCTGCACACGGACACCCATGGTCCTCCCCCAGGCTGTCACCCACTGACCCTCTCTAGAGAGGGAGAGAAATAAGTGCTCCTGCTGTGAGGAAAGGCTGGGAGGATTGGGATTGTTCAGCCTGGAAGAAGAAGGCTTTGGGGTCACCTAATTGCAGCCTTTTGGTTCCTGAAGGGAGCTATGAGAATGATGGAGAGAGACTGTTTCCAAGGGGCTGGAATCACAGGCCAAGGGGGAAAGGCTTCACACTGACAGAGGGCAGGGTTAGATGGGGTGTTGGGAAGAAATCCTTCCCTGTGAAGGCAGTGAGGCCCTGGCACAGGCTGCCCAGAGAAGCTGTGGCTGCCCCTAGATCCCTGGAAGTGCCCAGGTCCAGGTTGGACAGAGCTTGAGGCAGCCTGGGACAGTGGAAGGTGTCCCTGCCATGGGACCATCCTGCAACATCGATGAGGGTGTTTTACCTCTACACAGATATCTCCCAAGCAGCATCCTTCTGCTGCCACCCCAAACGGAGTTTTCTGCTTCCCAGCAGCTGCTGATCCCACCTGGCATTAGTGCTTGCATGGAAAATGAAATGCTTGCAATAGGAGGGTTGGACCTCGGCAGTGTCTGCTGCACCACGGAGCTCAATGTGGGGCTCTGCAGAGCTGGCAGTGGCTGTGAGGGACAGCAGCCAGAGGGGGACAGCAGCCAGGGGGGGCTCGGAGCTGTGTCCCTGCTGGAGAGGGGGGAACTGTATCCCTGTCTTCCTGGGCACAGCAGAGGGAACAAACCTCCGCATGACATTTCTTACTGTCTAGTGAGGCATTTTCATCTGAGCTTCTTTTTTCATGTAGGACATCTCACTGTCACAGAAAATATCTCTTTTTTTTCTCCCTGAACATAGAGCCTTAAAAGATCTGAAAACTCACTTTCTTGTGCTTTGGTTTTGTTCCTTTTCTTTTCCCGCTGGCCCTCTGTCATGCCCTGCAGATGAGTGATCTGTTTTCACCCTCTATTTTCCTCATTTGCCTCTAAATAAGGGAGATGGGAAGGAAAAATCAGAAAAAAAAATTTTTTTTGAGAAAATATTTGGGCCAGTTGTTTTTGGTTTAGGTTTTTTTGTTTGTTTGTTTATTTGTTTGTTTGTTTTTTTGTTTTATTATTCTTGCTGAAAATATTCAAAGTTTGGGTTATATCATTATTTTTTCTCTTTCCAAATTAATCTTCAGCCTGCCTGACCTAAACTTGTCATAGATGTAAGGAAAGAACTAAGGCCATGGTTGTTTCCCAAACAAAAACGTTCTTCAATATTTGAAATCTCCATAGAATATTCATTTTCAAAACCAAACATTACCCTTCCTGACAAATAAGGAATGCTTTGCAATCTCTTCCCTCTGCTACATTTCTGTGATTTTTTTATTAACTGTGTTTATTTTTCAGTTTGCCTGTATCAGAATTGTCTTTATTTGGGCTTTATTTGGGCAGGGGCAGAGCGGATGTCAAGCACACAATCCCCAGCCCACAGCCACCCTGCTGACTGCAGCCAGGATCCCATGGATAAGGAGAAACACATTCTTAAAGACAGCATATTTCCCTGAGCAGCTCAACTCACCTGCTCCAAGCCAGAGAAACTGTTGGATTTATCTTGTTTTAATCTGCTAGAAGACATACTCTCAGAGGTGGGGCAGGGCTGGAGGTAGGAATGGTGCTTTCATCCCAGGGTGCTGCGGAAGAGGCTGGAGAGCTTCTGGCATACCCATGGAACACTGGCCCTCAAGTGCTACCAGTGCTCCAATCCAGGGGTATTTGAAATTTCAATTATTTATGTGTTCATGCTGTGGGTTAATACTGACTGACACTAAAACACTGCCTAGATTTAGCTTCATAAAATTTTTATCCCCACTATGAACTGCAAGTCTTTCTCCAATTTCATTTAAAGGAAACAGAATATTGAAAGGCCTACTGAGGAATTCATGAGCAACTAACTACAGCCTCACTTTTCCTCCTAGCCAAATCCTGGGACTTCATTACCATGGCAACATATCATAATTTTAATTCCCTTCCTGATTGCCACTGCAGAGAAACCAATATGTGTGCTTGCTTTCCTTGCAGCCTGCCATGCACTTTGTACTGGGTGTAAAGGTTCATGGCATTTGATTCTCAGGGCTCCTGGTCCAGAAAAGGATGCTGTGTCCTTTTTTCTTGGGTTAAACACCCAGAAAAGATCCATAAAATTCAGCAAACCTGACTCAGGCAACTCAGGCAATGCCTGTGGTGTTCTGACCTCTGGGCATCTCAAACTGTCAGGCACAGCCCAGGGCAGTGGAAGCCCCTGGAAGGAACAAGCTTCCTATATGTTGTGGGGTTTTAGGTATTACACAAGAAGGAAGAGCATCTTCCACCACAGAGAGGACTGGAAAAGGGATGAGAGGTCTTTATGAGAACACAGGGTCTCCAGTAACCATCAGTCCCTGGCTTGAGGTTTCACTTATTTTGGAAATTATCACACTCCAAAGCACTTCCAGGATTATAATCTCTCTACTGTGATCTGAAACAGAGCCTGAAACACCAACAGACTGATGATTATCTTAATTATTTATCTAGTTCACATAAAATCACTTGTTTGAGGCTGAAAAGCCTCATTCAGACTCAGAGCCCAAGAGGGAACTCTGGCAGGGGGTCACAGATATTTGGTGCTGCCCCACATATAGAACATCAGTCAGTGAGCCCTGCAAGAATTCAGACAAGATGAGCCAGGCGTGGACACAGCTGCTCCATGGCTTGGGCGGGACCCATTAATGCTCCATCAACCCCTAGAGCTGATTTGCTGCAGCTCCCCATCACTTTCTCAGTCCCCCTTCTCCTGGGCTGAGCTCCAGCCTTCCCCTCTCAGCGCCCCCCAGCAAGGATGGATACAGTGGGTGTCTCTCCAGTAGGCATTCCTGTGGGAATTAGACCTCCCATTGGCAGGAAATTCTGGGGTTTATTCCCACAAGTCTCCAGGAAATTCCCAGCAGCAACTCTGTGTGCCTGTAATTCACTCATGATGGAGCAACCAGAAGCACAGAACCCATGGGTGAGATTTTTCTAGTGCCCATCACACAGAGGTAAAGGTACAAAGGATCTTCTGGAGCTTGGACCTGCCCTCCGAACTCACTTGAACTGCATTATACATGTGTACTTATCGTGTGTGTGCATATATCTAATATTTATATATTATACACACACACACACACATATATTTATATATGTATGTATGTATGTATTTATAATGCCCAATTTTCTTGCAGACATCTGGAGAGTCACAACTCATTTAAGCGGAGAAAAGGCAAGGGAGATTCACCTTTCTTTAAGGCAGGAATAAAGAAAAGAGCAGGTTGAAATAGTGGAATATATGTAGCTACAAGCCAGCCTTTTCCCTCAACTCTAAAAATCTAGTGTTTCGTCTTGCTGAAGGGTTAAAATTTCTGAACAGAAACCACAGTGTTTTCCTTCTTTTTTCCTGAGCTTTTTTATTTAGTTACTCTTTCATTGTTGTTTTTCTTCATCTAAAAAGTGATCTAAGTAATTATAATCATAAAATGGATGTGAGCAAAATGGGTACTGCGGGGTTTATAAAACACAAATTTCCATTTTCTGGGAAATTTGGTCTCTTCCACACTTCAGCCTTTCAAACTCTGCCCAGACTCCTAAGGTGGCACGAACCCCGCAAGGCCTGTAAGGGCTGAAGAGGAAATCACTCCAATATCCAGCTCTCCTCAGCAGATGCAGGATTGCTAACACAACACTGAGCACTGCCAGGGGGTGTGCAGGGGGGGGGATCCTCACTGAGCAGAAACTAGAAAATGTCTAGTAAATGAGTTTGGCAACTCTGGACATGCACAGAACATCTTTGGCGAGAGCAAATCATGCAGCTGAGCTTGACTTGCTCAAACCTCACCGATCCCCACCAGGCTGTACCCCAACTGCATTAGGTAACAAACACCCAGCAGGAACCAGCTCCTCAGCCAGAAAATATCCACATTTGGTTTAGGCTTTTTTTTTTTTTTAAACTGTTTTCTGAAAATAACCCAAGAAAAACCTTCCTTGATGTTCACTAAGCTGTTACTGGCAAAATAGCACTGATGTGAAAGCAAGGAATCTTTCTTAAATGTTGAATGTATCCAAAGTTCTCCAGCCTTTTCTTTTTTGCTATTCTTTTATTTATTTTTAAACTGATAACTACTCTCTGCATTTTAATTTATGCAGAAAGGGGGAATTCCACTGTAATTTAGGAATGGAAAACACCCACTCTCAGCCTGAGAGATCATGCAACCTCCATTAAAAACTAACTTTTATGTCCAGATTACTAGAAAATCCTCAGAGTGTTTCAGGTCTGAATGCTGTGTCCCCTGGCTGCAGAGAAGCTTCTCACCCCACTGTGCAGTGGCAGGTAAGAAGCTCAAGCATGGCTTTATGTCAAAATATGGCATTACTTCTTCAGCAGTGTTTGTCACCTCAGCACTGTGTACAGACTTCATGGGGGATGGTGGCGTTGGCAAATTAGGTATCCCAGGTCCTCTAGTGTCTGAAATGAGCTGCAGTACATCCCAAATAATTCACTTACGGGTTATTCAGGGGTATGGACCAAAATCTTCTCTACAGATTCTTCCAGAGCTGTTATTGTGCCCATAAAACCAAGGAGGATTTTTTTGAGAAGACTTTGCTTCATAGCTGCTTCCTGTGCACCAGAGGGATGGAGCAGCTCTGCTGGGAGGGAAGCCTGAGAGGACTGGGATGGTTTGGCCTGGAGAAGAGAAGCTTTGGGGTGACCTCAGTGTGGCCTTCCAGCACCTGAAGGGAACCAACAGGAAAGATGGAGCAAGACTGTTTATGAGGGCCTGGAGTGCCAGGACAAGGGGGAAAGGCTTCACACTGACAGAGGGTAGATTCAGATGGGATATTAAGAAGATATTTTTCCCTATGAGAGTGCTGAGGTCATGGCCCAGGTTGCCCAGGGAAACTGTGGCTGTCCCTGGATCCCTGGCAGTGTCCATGGCCAGGTTGGATAGGGCTTGGAGCAGCCTGGAATAGTGGCAGGTGTCCCTGCCCATGGCAGGGGGGATGCACTGGATGGGCTTTAAGTCACCTTTCAACCCAAACCCTTCTGGGAATCTGTGATTCACTGATGCTCAGGACATGAAGATACAGCCCTGAGCTGTCACGCAGTCTCCCTGCAATCAGAGCAGAGAAACAGCCAGTGCCAGAGGATGGTACAGTTCACATTACAGTAGAGGCCTGAGGTGAGAAATTTTCCTCCTCCTAATATACAAAGAGTGGTGATTTAGAATGTACGTCTACACAAAACTTCCACCTGCAGCAACAGGTGAGACAAGTCCCACCTTGACCTGCTTCTGTCTGAGTTCATCTGCTAGGAAAACCCTGCAGGGTCTCCAGTAGGAGTTTGCTTCTGTCCTGGCTCTAGGGGTGAGGATCAACATAGTCAGATGCAGGACAAACAACCTCATCGCAGGTGACAGCAGGACCCTCTCAGGGATGTGTGGAGTTCTGTGGAGCTCTAGGAAGAACACAAGATACAGAGAAGTGCCTGAGCTGACAAGAGCATGCCTGATCTCCACAGCAGGTTGATTGATCTTTGCTAAAGGCATCAATGATCTGATGTTCTCCTCAGGTTCTCTTCCCGAATCCATAGCCAAGTGCAGAGCATACAATAATTTAGATCTTGGTGAAACTCTGGGAAGGCAGAGGTAGTACCAACAGCTCTGTGAGACAATGTGCATTTTTACACTAAACACAATTTTTTTGATGTGCTGATTTTTTTGGCAAAGTAAGTCAGACCTTTCATTTCTCTAACCAGCTTTAAGGGATTTGTAATGTTATACTCAGTTACTGGGAAACAGGAGGAAATTGTTTGTCTGATTACAAACCTGTTATTTATTGTGCATTAAGAGCACAATCACCTAATGCAAGGTATTTTATCCCAGTTTCTGGGAGGTGGGAGTGGAAATCAACAGTCCTGTCCCACCAAATGACATAAACCCACTCTGATCTCAGAAGTCACCTCTTGAATACTAAAGAGCTGGAACATAAAGGCTTTTAAAGAATATAGTTTCCAATTAGGTAATTGGTTTCAAACAGAGGGTGTACTAAATTAGTAACATTTGGTGGCAAATTTCTTTGAAGTTCTCGTTAATCTTGGTGTTGGATTTGAACTTTTCTTGGCAACTTTCCTTATAGAATTTGGATCCCAGTTATGTCAAAACAACTGATTAGCCCCACGGTTTGAAGGCAGGGGGGATTATGCAGGGTGGGTGTTAGATTTCATGAAAGACCTATTTACCTACTCATTTAGCATGACCAAATGGGAGGGCAGCCAGCAGGGGAGATGTGTTGGAAAGATTCCAGCGTTCCTATCTAATTAGGGATCCCCACAGCAAAGGGTAGCAATGGATTTGTGAGAGCAGCCACTGTTCATATGCAGCTGCCCACTGGGTCTGGGGGGGGGGCTGAGGGCTTCCCTTGACCTGTGGTGGCTCTTCTGTGTAATTGACTGCCCACTTCCTCAGCTCTTGGGAGATCAGTGGGAAGGAAGAATTACTCTGGGGGAACAACTTTAGGTGGTGTCCTTTCTTCTTCGTGAATGGCCTAAAGCAAACTTCCCTCCAAAATCAATTGAGCTCTTTCCGTCTATTCTAACACATTCAACACCAGGCTTCTGAATAGCTCAGAATCACCAAAACCAAGAACTCTTAAGAAACTCAATGGGAAGTTCTGATGTAGCCTCTATCTAAGGCGCATTAAGTTTACTTCATTACTTAATGAACCATAACCTAGAGGAGAAAACACGCGGTGAGTCACAGCGGTGGTGAAGCGTGAGAAGTTCTCCATAGCATCTGCTACAGTGAATCAAACCTGGGCACACTTGTGTCCACCTTGTACATCTCCTTCCTGAGATGCTAATTAGCCAAAGAACAAAGGCAACACTAGGAGGCCTTTCCTGGAAATCACAACCCAGCAGCAGAGACCTGATAATAGAATGCTCAAAGTTGCATGAGAAAAAAGTGCTCTGTCTTACTGAAGCATGAAATGAGTGAGAGACAAGCTACTGTCTGGGGACATCTGATCCCAAGCCCAGACAGAGAACCAGCCCTGGAGGGTGCAAGGGCAGCATTACTTACAGCTCAGATGGATGCACCCAGGCTTGGCACAGCTCCAAGCCTCTGGTCACCTCCTGCAGCTGCTGCTCACTTTGGGGGTACCAGGATGGTCAGGAACAGCATTTCTGGGTGCTAAAGCTGCATGAGGCACGAGTCAGCATTCCCAGGGCTTGGGGACTCCCTAGGAGTAGTGCTGCTCCTGCCTGTGCTGGGAAACTGCCCTGCAGTGGAAGAAACTCATGACGAAACTGCAACTGGTGCAGCAGCAGCAACACTTGGTAGGGAGGAATGAAGACACCAGTATAGTGCTCAGTCACAATAACATGGTATAAAAATGTTAAACTCATCTTTTCCTTGATGGGAAAAAACCCCTGAACCCTCAGGATTCTGCTTTAATTTGAGGAAATTATTGGTTCAGATCTTATTTAATGTAAAACTCTTGCTTCTATCTGTAGACAATCTATCTTAAACATTTCAGCAGTGATCAGAAAGTCTTCTCTTACAACAAAATGTAGTGAATATCTGGCCACAGCTTTTGTTCTCACCATCCCTAACATCCAGTTTTCAGCACAGATCCAGCCTCACTGGCTTTAAGCAGGAATTCAACATCAGTGATGTTGTACATATGCAGAGGTGTTTGAAGGATTGTGGCCACAACATTAGTATGGAACTAAATTTAATAAGCCTAATTAGAGTCATTCTGCAATAGTGTGAAAAGTAGCACTGATACTTATTGGCTGGGGAGGGAGAAATCATAAGTACTTTCCCACAAGTTGGTGACCTCAGGGTAGGACTTCAGAAATCTTTCCTATAAAACTGGAGCCACAGAAAACCAAGTTGGCTTCCTTTTAAAGGAGCCATGGAAATACTCTTTTTTTTTTCCAGCAGAACTTTTTGGCTCTGAACCATTTCTTCCACACTTTGGGGCTCAGTAATGTCCCTCACACAACAATGTCAAAGCATGGAAGAAAATAACCAAGAGGAGGAGAAAAAGTGTGTAAAAGCCATTTTTGAAGGATTAAATTCTAAAGAAGGGAAGATTTTTAGGGTGTTCAATAAAAGTTGAACAGGTAAAAAAGGAAGTGTCTTGTGGCATTTGTTGTCTTGCTCTCTTCAGAAATAGCTGGAGGACAGGTGGCATAAATCTAGATCATTCACCTTCTGGCTTTGAGACCTTGTCTTGCCATCATTAATGAAAGTTTTCTCAACAGAGCAGAGCCATTTCCTCTATTTTTTTCTCATCCCTGTGGCACAGTGGACCTGCCACACAATCCCAGAAGAGTTTGTGTTTGAAGGGACCTGCAAGAGCACCTTGTTCTATCTCCCTGCCATGGGTGGGGATGCCTCCCATCAGACCAGGTTGCTCAATGCCCCTTCCAGGCTGTCCCCAAAACAAAGCAAGCAACCCAAACCCACAAGGTGCTGTGGGCTTTCCAGCACTGCTGGGGTCTCCCTGACCCCAGCACACGTCCAAATCTTCAGCAAGTCCAAAGGCCATGAGCTGTCGCTGAGCACTCTAGGGAGACACCAGCAGCGACTTGAAAGCTGGATGGTATCTCTGGGTCCTTTCTCAGGGTGGCCAGAACCTTCCCTGACCCACAGGACGCTGCTAGTGCTTCCATCAGGTTGAGACAAGGGCAGGCAGCACATGTGTTCTGCAGGAGTGAGAAGGTGGGAGTTTCCCAGGGTAAAGCATTTCCTCTGGTTCATTTTCAATTAAAAATCATTTGGTGGCCGACAGCAACTTCTCATCTGGCATATCATGAAACCACTATTCCAGCACAATTTACAGCCTTTTAGGGAAAGGAGAACTCCGTTATTTAGTAACTTCCCTGCTCGCCCCCAGGAAGGTCAGATCCTTTTGTTCCCTACCAGAACAGTGAGAGCTATAAAGTACAGGAGGGAGAGAGCGTTGGGAGCGAGTACTCAGAGCAGTGCACCTGGATAACCCTGCAAATAGCCCTGCAGTGCAGGGAGGTCATGCATGGAGGAGTGGGATATTATGGGTCTTATTCATTAGAGGGGCAAACACCCAGCAGTGCAGGAGGGCAGCTCAGGAGCCGAGTGCTACAACACAAAGCACAGGGGTTGGATGCACCTTGCCGAGATTTAGATAAAATCTGCAGCTTAAAACAGTTCAGTGGGCACCAGGAGGAGCTGATCCCTATTAATTCCCCTTGGTAGCCTTTTTTTCTGTTAGGAGATGGAAAATAGTACACTAAGGTTCAGGTTTTCTCCCCCACAGCTGCTGGCACCTCTGCAGCACAGTGTGGGACCAGCTTTGCTTCCAGGCTGTTGTCAGCAGCTGCCTCAGCTTGCAGGGAACTGTAAAGCTTGTATGGGCTCATAGCACTGCAGAAAACCCAGGGCTAAGCCAGGAATGAGATTAACTTGCCAAGGAGCTTCCCCCTCCAAGAGAATATTTATTAATAAATTTTGAAATAATAAGAAATAAAAGTTAGCAACATTATTTGTATACTGCCTTGTGTCCAAAGTTTAGTGGATATTTAACTGGTTTTTTGACACCTCAGGCAGGTTTGTGTGACACAGACACTACAGGGAGAGAGAAGCCAGCTGAACACGCCACTAATTGTTACACTGTTTCCCCATGAACCTCATTCAATTTCCAACCAGGAGCTTAGGGAATAAAGGTCAGAAAATCCTCCAGGCTCAGAAAATTCACAAGAAAGAGAAGAAAACAACTTCCATTGTTGCTACACATTTGTTAACATTTCATTTCACAAGAAATCAATACAGCCCAAACATTTCTGCCAAAACCACAAAGGAACAATGGTTCAAGGGTTGCAGAACATGGAGACTTTTTTTTATCACTTCACCAAGGTATAAAACAAACGCTTTCCCACTGCCTCCCTGTTTATTGTGAAAACTATTTGTTCAAGAGCAGAAACTTATCTCCAGGACGTTTGCTGAGGGAAGACAGTGGATGAACAGAGAATCAAGAAAAGCATTTTGAACAGTGCAGGCGGAGATGTCAAAGCAGCAGTTCTTCCCAGCATCACCTTCACCTCGGTTTGCTTGTTCAGCCTGACAACCAACATCTTATTATGCAGCCCCAGCCTTTCTCTGCAATTTAAACAAGGAATCGGTAATGGTCTGTGATCTCCAAAGTCACTTTTGGAGAGCTGTCTTTAGCCCAGTGGTCACCAGCTATTTAGGACTAAAAATGACAATTTCACTAAAGCAAATTACACCCTGGATGTATAATACACTGCAGCAAGTGCACTGGAAATGATCAGATGAGAGAGCCAGCTTGGAATATATTAGCTGTCATGTGCATGAAGGAGGTTTCTGGGATCAGGAAGCATTCCAGTGTAGCCCTCAGAGAAAGAGTGGCCCCCTTTCATTTATCTCCAGGTACACATATTTATAATTGTAGCATTCTCTTCCTATTTTATCTGGATACATCAGCCTATTTAGAATGTATTTCCTTGGAGGTTCTTTACCTTGCAAAAAAAGGATTAATCTCTGCCACACACAGGGGAATATTAGATTCTGCACATCAAAAGATCCTTTAACCTGTCCAAAATTTCCATTCTTTCTTTTCCCATGCTCTTATCTGAAGAGAATATTTTCTTCCTCCATTCAGTAACTGGCTGCTTTAGCCAGTAATTTCCTGGGGCATCACAGCAATTCCTGTGATGATCAATGATGTCACCAAGGCCAGGCTTTGACATCACAGAAGAAACAGGTTTTCTGGGGGAACAGATGGATTTATTTATTTAGATTTAACCAATGTTAGTAAATGCCACATCATATGTACTTATGAAACTATCAGGAAGGAATTTTTCACCTCATAGTGAGACAAACCAAGGTCTGGGAAAAGGAAGAATATTTGGCAATGCATATTCAAGTCAACTTGAAGAGAATGCTTGGAGGAATTGGTGGTCTTACTGATGGTGAAAAGAAGGTGATCTAGATCCATAGCCCCACTGGAACATGGCAGCAAGATGGTGACAAGATTGTGAATGGAAGAGGAACATATTTAAATTTAGCGGCCAGTAATTTCCAATAGGCAACTTTTGATGCCTTTCCCCATTTCATAAGGACATCATAAAGAATGACTTGCAGAATTATCATATTCTTAATTCCTATCAAAGTTCATATACTATCAGCTCTGCTTTGCAGATAAATCTAACACATCCTAAGCCAGGGATGTGTCTCTGACTTGACTGGAGGAGGCAGAACCAGCTCTGGAGCAGGGTGTGCTCCTGGGCTGGGTGAGCACCATTCAGGCGCCCAGGGAGCTTCAACTGCTGCAGAGAAACCCGTTCACAGTGTCTGAGCAGCATTCAGATTCTTTGGGCTTGCATTTATTAACATGCCAATTTCTTGCTTAAGATGAAGGGGGAAGGATATCTTTCAAACAACCTTGTAAATGGGATTTTTTTTTTCCCTCGGTAGAATGACAGCTTTTGTATGTTGAGTGCATTCGTCCTGGCTACAGCACAAACACAAGGAAATTTTGAGCAGCATAATACCATGTAGACAGGTGACTGACTTAGAAAATACTTACCCCCAAAACAAAAGTCTAACATCAAGGACACAATCCAAAACCTGAACTAGCTGTGGTTAGCAGACTCCTCAGTCTTGCACGGCCTTGCATTTCACCCAGCTCCTCTTAGAGTCCAGCAGAATGGAACAGTTTGTCCTATGAGTGTCTATCATGGACTAGTGAACTTCAGAGCTACAAAAGGATTTTGTGCTCCTTTGGAGACAGTGGCCAGGACCACAGTGTTTGCTGGACAGTGTTTCCTTAGGTGTTTCTTTTCATAGTGAGTACTGGAAGACTGTAAAATGTGGGGCAGTTTGTTCCCACATGCAGCAAGCAGGAGTGTAATGCTTCATAGCAAAACATCTCATTTTCACCCAAGATTTCTCCAGAGCAATCAGGAGACGCCTGGATAAGCTGATCTCCCTGTCAGCAGTGGGATGACCACGTCCTCCTAGCTGGGCAGAGGAGCACGGACACACCTCGGGGACACCTGGAGAAGTACAGCAGACACCAGTGCTGACAACCACTGTGACCAAGGGACACTCAGGATGTGCTCGGGTGACCACACGCCTCTGGCCTTACTCTGCCAGGACAAAGGCCACTGGAATCTCCTGTCTCGTATTTTCTATTGATAGGCTTTAAACCTTGAGAGGCAACTGAGCAGCAGGAAACACATGGTTCAGGCACGTCACATTGATTTAGACTATCTTGAAATGTCCCTAAATCTTCATGTGTTGCCCATTTTATGGTGTCAAGTGCCCCAGCACTTCAGAAGATTCCAATACCCTAAGGTTGGGAACTGGACCAATTTGCTGAGAGCTCACAGACATGAGATTAAAACCTAAAACATTAAGACCCTTCTGGGGTTTGAGTTTTCCCTCACTTCCTCTCTCTGGAATCAGGAAGTGCAAAGAAGCAACTGTGGAAATAAAACTTAGGTTTTTTCAGAAAGTTATTTGAACTTTCAGAACCTTATGTTCATTCCCACTGAGGGCAAAGATCCAAGATAGTTATTCCTGTACTTACCAGGTTCAGTCATCTTTAGTAATTAAGGGCACTAGATCAAAAATTAAATTTATTGTACCAGTAGCACAACCACAATGGATCTTCATAAAATTTAGCCACACAGAGAAGTGGGTTGCCTGAGATCTGCCATTCAAGCAGGCTTTATTGCATTTAAATATAGAATCATAAAAAATAAATTAAGAATGGGGATGACCCTTTGTCTACCTAGAGGCCCAGGAAAGATGTTTGCCTCTGATACAGTTTGCAAATTAGCATTTTATAGGACCTGGGATGCTGCCTGACACACAAAATACTTTAAAATTCTGTAAATAATTTAAGTAAATTAACAAGAGATAGTGACTGCAATGAATAAAACATAAGTTAAGTACCTTTCCATTTCCTCTGAAGCCTAGAGGAAAAAAGTGACTACATTCAGCTCTTTGGGGGAAAAAAAATTGCAAGTGCTTGTAATGTTTGGTAGGAGAACACACAGATAATTCAGAGAAACACTGAAAAGTCAGTCTGAAGCATCTTCTATATAAGTGTGGAAAAGCCAGGGGTTTGTGGCAAAGACAAGTCCCTTGGGTTGAGTTTTAGCCTTGTCCAGGCAGTCCAACCCCCTTCAAGTGCTTGGAAATATCATCAGGGATGAGTCTCTCCCCTTTCTCGCTTCTCCTGCTCCCCCTTCACTCACCAGGTTCCTCAGAGAAGGCTGGTCATGGGCACAGCTCAGGGGCTTTGTCCTTGCAGCATGAGCTACTGAGCCCTGTCAAAAACTACACTGCTCTTTGCAAAGCAAGTCAGAGCCCAGACAGCCAAGGGAGAACAAGGAAGTCAAGTCTAGAACTGTGAATTGTGAATGTAGCATGAAGTGCATGACCATCACCAGCCACAAACCCATTCCCACATCAGCACAGGGCTTTCCCTGCTTCCTGAAGCCCATCTGGAAGCTTAGGCACAGCCAAGATGTCCTAGCATGGTTTTGTCAACAAGGTAGTGTGTGGCTGTCAGGTAGATTTGTCCAGGGACATAAGTGAGCTTGGACCTCCTTTAGATCAACCATCATTGCCCAGTCCCTTGCACACCCTTTAAAACAGAGAAAAGTGCTGTGAGGATTTGATAGGACACTGGACAAGAAAATAAGTTGCCCATCCATGGAGAAAGCATATGTCCCAAAGGGGAGCTCTGAGGTCAAAGGCATACAGCTGGTGAGACATTTGGTTGACATATCCTCTATTTTTCTATTTACAGTTTGGATCTAGCCTCGAAGCCCTAAGCTGACATCCCTGGCTAGGGCAGAGTGGGAATCTTGCAGCAGCATGCCGGCTTGAAGGCAAGAACCTTATCAGATGGGCTGGAAATATGAGCCTCTCCCAGGATGTTTTGGCTTGTGATCCAGGACCAACACCTGGAAGCCAAGAGGAGCCTGGAATAGATTAAGTGACTTGGCCAGACTTTCTCATCTTGTTAATATGCTGCAGGCTTCATCTGTGCTTTGGGCAGGGATTCAGAGTGATTCTTTACTTGATTCAAACCAGACAGTCCGTCACAAATCCCAAACTCCTGCTCATATCAGCATCACCCAGACACTGTCCCTGCAGAAAAGAGGCTTTGTGACAAGAGCATCTGACAAAGTCAAATAGCACAAACATTGGGATTTGGTTGCAGACAAAACACAGCACAATATTCCACTTTGTCTCTCCTTTTCCACCTTTCATCCCCCTTTTTCACTCCACTACATTCAGTTTCACTGCCCCAGATCAGAGGAAGATTCAAACGTGGAAGCTTCCAAACCATGGATCAGGAAGTTCAGCTGCCAGCTCTACGAGGACAAATACCACCAGTACCTCCTTTTAGAGGAGCCATGGAAATACTTTTTTTTGTTGTTTTCCAGCAGAACTTTTTGGCTCTGAACCATTTCTTCCACACTTTGGGGCTCAGTAATGTCCCTCACACAACAATGTCAAAGCATGGAAGAAAATAACCAAGAGGAGGAGAAAAAGTGTGTAAAAGCCATTTTTGAAGGATTAAATTCTAAAGAAGGGAAGATTTTTAGGGTGTTCAATAAAAGTTGAGAGCCCAGGAGAGGGCTCTTCCAGCCCTAGAGGGCCCCAGCCCAGGGCCACAACATGTGCCTTGGCCAGGATGTGGCTGGGACATTGTGTCCCACCATCCCAGGCAGCAGCTTCTGTTACTTTTCCTTCTGAACAGCAATGTTCTTCTTTCAAATGCACAGAATAGACTCCAAGGTCTCACAGAGGGTATGTTTCTGTAGCCATCTCATGCCTTCAGGAGACATGAGGCTAGGACAAGTTGGCCCAGATGACACCAGTGAGGACACACCTACACACACACACACACAGAGCCACAGCCCTCTCCTCAGACCCACATCCCTGTTTCACCCAGCTAAACTAAAACTTTCCCTCTGGGAATATAGTGTCCCATAAGATAGAAATTAATTTAAATTTAGCTGAGCAGCAATATTCAACTAAGAAAAGCATAACATGGTGGGGACCCAAGACAGCAGCACCACAGGCATGAAAAAAGGTCTCTCTCTATGCTGTACCTAAACTGAGTGGTTCCTGGCCAGGGAAGTCCCAATATGACTGTTTGCATTTACAGGTAGCAAATAAAAGCCAAATATTTCAAGAGAAAGGTAGCTTTTGCCCCTTCTCCTGCCATGGACCCAGTATTTCATCAATCATTTCCATATGGTTCATGCTGATGCTCCATGCAGGCATGAAACTCCTGACATCAATTACCAAACCAAGAAAATGGAAGGATTTTATCAAGTACCATTACTGCCAGATCTGCCTGTGTGTAAGGCGTTCCAGTGAAGATAAAAATCAGTAGCTAAATGGTACAAAGTGGGGTGTATGGCCCTGCTGCTAGGGCTGTTTGGCTCACAGGTGAGGGAAATAGTTCTGACCTGCTTCCAGGGAAGCCCTCTTGGGTCTCTGCACAGCCAGCTGGAACCAGGAAAAAATAGGGTTCTACCCCAAATGTCATTTATCCATTTTATGATTTTGGGCAAGGTACAGCCCCATTTTTGCCTCAATTTCTCTAATTCAAAGTGAAAACGAACCAGCCAACTTCTGAGAACTGCTTTAATGTTCATGAGGAAATAAAAGAAAAACCCAACAACATTAAACCAAACAAAACAAACAAACATTTCCCCCAAACAAAAAAGAAAACTAAGCCAAAAAAGCCAAGCAAAGGTTTTATAGACTCATCAGTATGAGGAACCAAGAACTCTTTTTTTCCTTTGCAGCAGCAGAAATCTATAAAGACACTCACAGGTTCTTGCAGCTGGTAATGGGAACACACAAGAAGTGTAGTTTTCTCTGTTTAATTATTTTGGTCGAAGTTGTCCCTGTCTAGGGGCTTTTCATTTAGGGGAAACTAGGATTTTAAGTTCATTGTTTAACAAGCAGAAAGAATGGGTTTGTAGTTGTTAAAATAATTTTTTTGTTGAGAACTGCCCAAATAATTTCCCTTCTCTATCCCCCTTCCCCGTTCCCCAGCACTGTCAGTTCAGCTCCAGCTTTGCTCAAATGCCATTGAAAGACAGCAGGAAAGCTCTGTCTGTCAGAGTTACGTCTGTCGGTGTTTTTGGAAAGTCCAGTTTTCTTGTTTTCTTTTGGATCAGGACCGCAGCTCACAGTTCACTGAACCAGGAAACCTGGGGCTGTTCCTGAGTTCTCAGTTTCATTTAGCATCTCATTGTTTGAGAGAGGATTTGTAGCCAGGGAAGCTTCTGCGATGACCATGGTGCTTTTCTGGAAGACAGAGAGACCCAGTGAACCTCATACACAGAATCCCAAAATGGTTTGGGTTGGAAGGGACCTTAATGACCATCTCATTCCAACTCCCTGCCATGGGCAGGGACACCTTCCACTAGAACAGGTTGCTCAAATTTATGTGTGAATTGCTGGGCTGGTGCTTTGAGGAAAATTGCCATTAAATCCAAACCAAAGCTGGCTATTTTAGGCTCAGGGACACTTGGACCCTGGGTGGGCAGCCCAGGGCTAGCTGCTGACATGCACATTGCTGCTCCAAGGGAGACAGAGCTCAAGGGGGCTGCTCAGCAAAGTCTTCCATAATTTGCTATTCCTGAAGCAGAGTCAGCCCAATTTACACCCAGAGCTGCTCCTGGAGGAGATCTTGACTTCAGACACATCTGAGAAGTGCCGCATGCTGCAGAAGAGGCTGCAGGAGCTGTGGTGCAAGCCCCAAGTACAGGATGGTGCATTGGACAGAATCGGTCTGCCCTGAAGAAGAAATTCTCCTTGCTAGGGAAGGAAACAGCTTTGCCTGATGAAAAATTAAAGAACCCCTGGCCTGGAGGTTTCCTCCTGGGGTATGTTAAAGCAGCAGCCTGAAGAGAGACACAAACATTTCACCTTACATATTAACTGCAGATACACTGCCCATCTCAGAGAGTTTCCTCAACAAATTGCCCTCCTTTTTCCCCTAAAATCCAGGGGGATGTTAATCTGTTCCCCTCTCCAGAACAGAAACAACTAAAAGATAAACAAATCTCAGTTAATTTTCAGTTAACATTTTTGCAGAGACTGAATTCTCGGAGCTGCACCACCCCGGACTGAGCCAACCCAGCATCCTCCTCATGCAACATGAACGTTTGCCACTCTGGTTTTGGAGGGAAGAGTTCAGTGTGGGCATTTACTGCTGACTGACCAAGGTTACTGCATAGTTACTGAGAAGAGAAGCAGCTCCTTTGGGGTTTCACCATTTGCCCATGTTCAAGGGGATGGGAGCATTACCCCCCTCATGACTCAGTTCTGCCAGGAGTGGAGCAGGGGTGACATTGCCCAGCTGTGGCACCCCACCAGCAGAGCGGTGGCTGTGCTCTCCTAGCCCTCTGTCCCTTCCCAGTGGGAGACCCAGCTGATCTCTCCACCATCCCAGCACATGGAGAGGTTAGGGAGAGAACTTGGCATGAGGGTCTGACTGTCCCTGCTCCATTAACCACCACTAAGCCTCTGAGTGAGCCCAATGGGGCTCCAGCAAATGGGGCAGCAGCGACGCCTGAAGAACAAGGGGGGCTTTATTCAAACACCTGCAGCTTTGCTACCAAACAAAAACAAAGGCACAAGCTTTCCATTTTCTTCTTTTATTACCCATCTTAAAAAAATAAAACACAGCACTGGCCAGGCAGTGTTGGATTCCTGTTTTTATGGAGCCCATCCTGCCATGCTATTGCTCCACAAGGACATTACTAATGGCATTTAGAGGTCAGGTTAAAAAGGAACCCCGGCCACTCCGTAGCCAAGGGCTGTGGAGGAGTCATTCCAAAGGGAATCCCAGCAAAACCTGGTTCTGCCTGGCCACATGCTGCTGAGGCCAAAGCAGCAATCACTCTGCATCCTGGCTGTAAAATCAAATTAAATAAAAGATCCTGTTTCACTGAGGGCCTAATACCAATTTGTGTAACATTTCCATTATACAGTGCTGCCTACGGAAAACATACACTAAAGCACTTTGACAATTTAACAGGGAACATTCCAATAGGAAACATTATTAGATTTTCCTATTCAGCTGCTCGGGGCACATGCTTGCTTAATAGACGTTAATTACATTAGCAAGGCTGCAAATTCAGTCCTCATGGAACCCAAGTGACTTTTACAAAATTGACTCAGTCCTGAAATTTCTGTAGGGATGCAAGGAAAAAAAAAAACCAGATAGAAAATTGGAACAATGCCACTATTGCACCACTTTCTCAGCAGCGGCTTTGTAACACTCCCATGTACTGGTGTGTTTTGCTTTCACATTTCCAGAGTGGAATTTTCACAAATTTCCCAGCTTGGCAAAAAAATTGGAGACAGGTCATGATATTAGAATAATGGATTCTTCTTTTCTTGACAGTGGAAAGAATGGTTGAAACAGCAAAAAGGCTGAGTATTTCAGTTCAGTCTTTTTGTGAAAATATTTCATATTTCCTCAGCATGCACTTGTGCCCTATTATGTTCAATGGGGGTTTAAATACACATTTTGAGTTAACAAGACATATCCTGATTAGCTTAAATCAAAATCTAATTACAAAAGATTGTTGACAAATCATCTCAGACAACATGTAAATGCAAGCAAAAGAATATATCACTTATACCCAACAGAATTACTTCTCTTTGAGATAATTAACTTTGGCCTGAATGTATTACAGCCAACATTTAGGGCTCTGCTCCCACAGACAGCTCAGCTCAGCCACAGTTTGGGAGTATTCCCAGTTTTCTGCTGCCTGCTGAGGGAGCCTACACATGGATTTGAGACTTCACAGCTATAGAAATTTACTTCTGTCTCTGTCATTGATATTTTGAATGGACACAGGAGCAGTAAGGACACAAGGGATTTGCTCTGAAGAGTTTTGGTACAATGAACTCTTTACACATTTTCCCCTCACCTGGTTTCCTCCTGAGTTCCTGCTTATGTAGAATAAGGATAGGGGAGCTGCAGGGAGGGAAGAGGGGAAGGAAGCAACCCTCATTAAATACTTCAGTGAACTTGTCAGAGAGTTGCCAGCAAAGTGTGAAGCTCTGGCATGTCTGATGTGGAAGTGTTATGCCATGTTTCCCTCCCATAATTACAATTTCATCATGTAATAATAATAGGTTGTGATTGCTTGTGACCCTTCACTGCTGCAGGATGTTGGTCATTAGGA
The DNA here is from genome assembly GCA_013396995.1 of Dicaeum eximium. Lineage (NCBI taxonomy): Eukaryota > Metazoa > Chordata > Aves > Passeriformes > Dicaeidae > Dicaeum > Dicaeum eximium. The sequence continues at coordinate 187,283 of VWZP01006533.1, read as the reverse complement.
AGACCTAACTGATCACTGGAGCTGTCATTTGACCATGCAGATCCCTTCCATCAGCTTTTAGAAGGAGAATAAAAGTATTTTTAAATAAATAAGCCTTTAAAAGATCCCAGGTCACTCTCAGGAGACTCCTAGCCCCTTCCTACCCTCATTGTTCCAGCTAGCAGAGCAGGAGGCTGCTAAACAGCTGGTTCAAAAGACATCATTTGGGTGCTGTATACCTACAGAGATCTTTCCTTACCTTTGACCCCCTCCAGGTGGGGAGACACTGTGAAGGACAGCAGGGATCACCCCCTCAAGCTCCACAGGGACAGTTTCAGTTGGTGGCTCTGACACCAGGGCAATTCCTGCTTTCTAATCCCTCCAGAAAGCAGGGGCCCAATCCTCAGATGGGATTTGTATCTGATTAAATGCTTTAAAGAACTGTGGGCTGAGAGCCAAGAATCCACCTTTGACTGCAAGCACTGCCACAGGCTCCTTGCCTGTCCTTTAGTAAATCCCTTTGCACTCATGGCGCAGGGATGAAATTTCTCCAGTCTGAATGGCAATGCCTTTGGAGACAAGGACTGACTATTCCACAGGGAAGCTGTCCTTCCATCCCAAGGGGTTTCAAAGTGACCAAAGACCTCTTGGAATTTCCTGCAACAGCCACAAGGACCTCACACTCCAGGCTTCATCTCTTTCCATGCCTGAGAGAAGCTCAGCAGCTTCCCATGTGACTTTAGGCACTGCTTGATGTCAGTACATTAATAAACAGAGATCTGCTCTCTGACAGGGACACATCCCTGCACTGTGCCAGAAGTGTTGTCAAGCAGCTGTAGCTGCCTGTAATTGAGCTCTCAGAAGTGTGTGCCCTGAGGTGAGCCAAGGAGAAATTTTACAAATGAAGATATGTTTATGTCACACACACACACACACACACAGAGTGAGCTACAATCTCTCACTTGATAAATCCACTTTCAGCAGTGGTTGCAACAGCTTTGTCCTCCACAAACCGGGATCTCTCTGGCAGCATTTATGCCTCAGCAAGCAGAGCAGGGTTGCTTCTTGCCCTGCACTGGGCCATGCCTGGAGCAGGTCACAGTAACCCATGTAACAACATCTTTATCCCACAAATATTCATAAATTTCAGCAGATTTCCAGACAGGATTCATTATCTGCAGGCATTCACCAGAACATCTGGAGAAGCAGGGCCAGGCACACTGTTAACATCAATCAATTCTGCTCCCTTGAAGTCAACACAGCTATGCCAGTTTGCCCTTGATAAGAATTAGTCAGTCTTTTCTAAACTATAAGCTGTTCCTGACTTTACTGTTTATTCCCAGGTTACATAATAATTTAAGCTTTAAAACAGGAGAGTGAAGGTGATGAACAGCAAAAAAGATACACATGGATCCATCTGTAGTATCCAAGTGCTGTTTCAGAATTAACAATTCAGGATAAGATAAGACAGGTTTGGAACCTCTGCTCTCAGGATGGAAACAACACAAAGGTAGTCTGGCAGGGTAAGCAGCTTGTCAAAAATAGCCCATCAAAACAATCCAGGAGCATAAAGGAAGCCTTCCAAAACACAGAACTTTTTGTTTCAGCTTTTTAGATAACCTCCTAAAAGGGTTGTGAACCTTGCTAACATGCCTTTTCCTTTACATATTGAACTGTCTTTATCTCAAGTCACAGGTTTTCTCAGATTTATTCTTCCAGTTCTGGAAGAATGTCCACTGTCCCTCATCCCAACAGGGGACAGTGAGTGAGTGGGGCTGAGATCCTGGCTGGAGCTGAAGCATGTCAGAGAAGACAACAATGGAAAATCCAAGCCTGCTGTAACCAAACAGCCCTTGAAAGATGTTGGTGAAGCACAAGGGAAATGCGGAACTGTAGGTGACTCATCCCAATTTCACTCCTGGTGTGAGTTCCACGACTTGTGGCCAGTCAGCCATATTCAACTTAAATTACACATCTATTGTCAAGGTGGGCATGACCCACTGAGTTTCAGAAATACCCTTACATATAAGGTACCTCTAAGCAGCCCCAGCCCACGCAGAGGACACAGAAAAACAATATTTGTCCCTGTGCAGTGCTCCCTTTCCCACTCTCCACACTACCATCTGTCCCCTGTTTGCAGCTCCCTCCCAGCTCACCCTTTGAAGGCAGTGGATCTCTGCCAGCTGAGACTCTGCCTGCCTGCCATTCCTGGCTCTGCTCCCTTCTGCTTTCCCCAGGGAGGTGCTGGAGCAGCTCTTGCTGTCTTCCTGGGTCACCTGCTAACGAGGTTACCTTGCAGCAGCCCAGGCTGGCTGGAAGTGGCAGTTCCTCCCAGGGGAGATGCAGAGCTCTTGGTGGCTGAGGGGAGCAGGCTCTGCTGCTGAAGTGCTTGGAAACAATAGGATTTTTCTGGAGGTCAGGCCAAGGTATGTAAAGCATCCAACACTTTCTTGTCTTTCTAAATCACCTGAGTTACTTTGCTCTGTAGCTGGGACTGGCCTTTTCACACAAAGGGTATTTGCTGGTGTCTTTAGGTTATGCTCAAGGGCTACACTGCTACAGAAACCCCAGCAGAGCACAGACCTCCACATTACAGATTCACCCCCATTCACCCATGAGCAGCAGAAAACAAAAGTTCATCTCTTTGCCCTTGGGATCGCTATCTGGGATCAGAGGTGGAGTACTGGATGAAAAAAACAGTCCTGCTTGGGAACATCCTTAAGGCTTGCTCCAGGGACTTGGAAACAAGCTGAACTTGAGAAAACAAACCATTAGTAAAAACCAACACGAACCAAAGCAGTAAAGAAGAAACATGAACACTTCCAATAACCAGGACACACATGCCTGGGACAGAACCATGGATGATCCAAGTGAAGGAACCAAATTTTAAACCTCAGCAACAGCCTGTATCTATGAGAAGAGCCAGGGATCCTGGGAGAAACAGAAAGACAGTAATGCTCAGTGAAAAGCACTTGAAAAAAATTCCCTGAGAAGTGCAGGAAAAGGCCTCTTTTTTGACAGACTAAAAGCCCAAACCAGAAGGAATTTCTCAGGGAGCAAGGATAAGCTGAATATCTGGGTAAGACCTGGGTTAGAGCCTACCAGAATTTCTGGGAAGGGAGGCTGGAGTTGTGCCATGAAGCCTAAGCTACACTCCCTGCCCTCTTTCAAGGGTGATGCAGAATTATCCAGGGATTCTCTCCTTATTAAAAAGAAAAAAAATTCTTTGTTTCAATGCCAAAAAGCTATATAAAAATAATTCATGGCCAGATTAATGAGACAGAGTAAGTCATTAGAAATCAAAAATGAGATAATTCTGTTGTAGACATGAGTGATGGTGAGAAATAAATTATATTTGGCTGACACTACTTAATTAGCTGGAATCATGGCAGTTTCTTAAATTTTCTTTGGTGAAGCTTTTAAGGTTTTGACACATCAATTCCCAGCTTAATAACCTCAATGTCAAAGCAGCCAGTTGCATCTTCTCTGCCAAGCCATTTTCGGAGTACATTATTTTAAAACTTCATCCCTTTGTTCAGGATTTTGGTGGCTACCAGCACATGGCTTGTAATTTCTGGCAAAAGCCCAATATCCAGATTCTTCCTGAGGGCAGCTGGTACCAATATTCTCTCTACCAGTCCCTGGTGGGATGGGGAAAAGACCAAGACAAGAAATATGGTGATGCCTTCACTGCTGTGAGCAGCTCAAATAGCCAGAAACCCTTAGCACTGCTGCAGTGCTGCTCATCAAGCATCTCAGAGGACTTAATGAGCATGAATTAAGTCTCACAATTAGAGCTGACTGTATAAATAGTTGCAAATAATATTCCTGGAGGATGATGCTCTCCAGTTTTTAAGCAAATTGTTCCAGTGAGAGTGGCTGATTCTTTCAATCCTATTTGTAAGCCCCTTCTCAGGGGGAAAGAGTAAACTGCAGAGGCAGGAGTCAAGATCTGAAAGTCCTGCAGGACTGAATCATGGTCTGCTGGAAAATAAGAGAAAGAAGCAGGAGGAAAAGAGAGTAAAGAGCTTGGTGAGAAGAGCTCAGAGACAGTGAGACCAGCCAATCTACTGAGTGTTTGGGACCACCTGCTCTCCCAGGGAATTAGGCTGTAGGACTCTGCTATAATCAGGTGTTTTAAAGAAATTAATTTTAATCTGTAAATATTAGGGGGGAAGAATAATATTCCCCCCTAAAATTTACAGATTAATAAATAAAGGGGGAGAATCCTGATTTACAGGAAGGTCTGAGGACTTGAAATGGCATAATGTATTACCTCAGCTGAAGGTACCAGCACTAACATTTGACACAGGAATTCCTCTCTCTCTAATAAAAAAGCCATTTAACAAGGTGCCAAACAATTGCCTTGCACAGAAATATTTGAATGATTGATAACTAATTAGTCACTATTATTATCTTTCTAAATATATGCATTAGGAAAAGTTTTAACTCCATGATTCTTAACCACAGAGAGAAATTGGAGGATAATAGTTTAGCTTTAAATAAAGCAATTTACAGACAGATTTAGTGGCCAGGTAGCATTTTTGGAGGGGAGAAAAAAATTACAAAACTGCAATGCCCTGGTGGTTGGGGATCTGGGACTGCCAGGAGCACAAACTCCCAGCCATTTAAACACCAGGCACAAGGAAAGTACACACATTTAATAAAGATTTCTGCTTGAAAACAGGCCCAGTGAAAACCTTCTCAAGCTTCAAGGTGCTTTTAAATAAATAATTTTGGCCCAAAGCTCAATAAATGTAGTTCTACTATGAGATCTACCAACTTTTTCAATGCCTTTGTTAGCATGGACTCAACTCCAAGATTTACCAGCACTTCTTACCCTCACAGATCCTCCCCAGACCTCTCCCTGGTGCTTACAGGCTCTCCAGATTATCCTTTCTCATTTCACCCTTCCCTCACCTTCCTCAGGGAGGTCTCAACACTCTCTGAGTGCCACTGAGATGTTCCTGGCAGCAGCCTCTACCCTTTCAGGCAGATTACTCCCTGCTCTGTGTATTCTCATCCCTGCAAAGTGATGCTTCTCTGGGATGCTGCCATCAGCCAAGCATCTCCCCTAGAAATGCCACATTCACTTGCACAACCTGGAGACCTGCTTGGTGTCTATGTTAAAGAAATTGTTTCTCACCTTTCTTGTATCAGCCAAGAGAAAAAGTAAATCCACCTTGGCTATCACCATGTTTAGCAGCAATGTTTCAACAGTCTCACCTACCTCTCCATCAATGCATTTGCCTTCAGGAACTTCCTCCTTTAGCTGAGATTCCCAGATCTACAAGAACATCCTTCAGCCCATCTTCTTCAGGGCAAACCCTTCTCTGTATCCAGGCCCCCATGAACCACAGACATCCTTATCCCTTTCTTCTAGATGCTCTTGCCAAAACAGCACCTGAGAATGGTCCCCAAACCAAACTGGGGAATGAATCCCCAATATCCACAAGCCCAGGTAAAACTGGGAATAGTTTTCAGGGATATACAGAGGACAGGGCAGATGCTGAACCCCACCAGGACTCAAGGAATCCCCTTCCCTTTCCTCTGCAGCACCAATGCCCCGGTGAAGGAAAAGCACCCACAGTCATTCCAACCTAGAACAGAGCAGCTCACATAAAATACAGAAATGAGTGACAGGGGTCCACGAGCTGCTGTAAAATCAGGGTGAACTCAGATCCAGGCTGCCTCCAGGACTGACATCTACTGGGGCATTCATACCTGGTTTGGAATGAAATCAAGGGGAGGTGAGAATGAGGTAAGGAGCAGCTCAACTTCACCAAGCTGAGGTCATCCAGCTGTGCTGCTTGAAGGTTACATGGGACTGTTAAAGTAAAATCTATATATTTTAAAAATGAGACACCTGTAGAGTTTAAACATTGCAAGAGTTTGGAAGCAGCTAATTACAGCCCTGACCAGCTGGAGGTTCCCATATTAAATTCTTCCTAAACTGCTAAATTAAATCTCATGCTCTGTTCTGACTCCTTCTCTAGAAGGTCTCTGAAAAATGGACAATCTGAAAGAGTACCATCAATTGCTCTGCAACAGACGCAAGGCTTGCAAAGAAAAACGAAATTATTTAAATTCATTTTTAGTGGCATTTGGTACATTACATAAATCTATATAATTCTTCAGGTGTTGCTTTGTATAGCACTGGCCTGGGGCTCTTCTGAATTTAGTGATAATGAAGTTTTATGCCAAAAAATGCTGAGTAGTGTAGGGAGCAATAGCAACCACTGCCCCAGAGGCTGGATCAGCATCACTACAGTAAGAGCAAAGCTTTGGAAAAGTAACTTGGCACTGGAGAGGTTCTCCACTGCAGCTGTAAAGGACTGAATTTGTCCAGGAGCATCCCTGAGCCCATTCAGTTTTTGCAGCAGGGCTGAGGGCAATCCCTCGGCTCTGTTCCCTAAGCTGGCATTGGATGCAGGTGTGTGCAGCAGGACAGCTCAGCCCCACAGCACTGCCTGAGCAGCTCTGGACCCCTCTGTGCCCACAAAGCCTCTGGCTCCAGAGCAGCTCACAGGAGCCCATGCTCAGCACCATGGCCTGAGCCTAGCCTCAGCACAGGCTCCTGGGCTTTGCCCCTGGGCCAGCACAGCTGCATGGACAATCCTGGCATGGACAGCACATCTGACCCTCCCCAATGAACACAGCCGTGCCTGTCGCTTCAGAAAATATAGTTTTTATTTGTTCATACAAATAGTATGAATTATCAGAATTTCATTTTCCTAGAAACATCTTTCTTTGTGTAAAATTAATTTGTGTTGTACATACCACAAAATACTCCATATACTTTTTTTTAGATTTTCTTTTTTGTGGCCTTTTTTTGTTTTTCTTTCTATTTTGTTCTTGTTTTTTTACAAATTGGCTACTACAGTATAGAACCATGTTACAGACAACACATCACTAGTAGCTATACTTCTGAATACAGGACTGAATGAAACTCAGCCATAAATTAATGTTACAATGTGGGAAAAAAAAAAATCAAGCAACCAAACTTCTAATCACACCTCCAAGCTTAAATTAAAAAAATAAGGGGGGGTGGTATTTAAAAAAAAAAAAAACTGATTCCAATATTAGCAACCTTATGAACACCACAGAGAATTCACCTTCATTGTCATATTTGTTAGGTAAGGCTTTTTTACGCTAAAAGTCTAGTGCAGACTTCATTACGAAGGCTATTGAGTCAGGACTAACAATTTGCTTATGGTTAGGAGAGTTATTCCTCACTCTCTGTATTTCCACTCTCCAACAAGTTTGCTCCACAAGAGCTCTTCGCAGCAGGGCTTGATTATACAAATTAAGCCCACACTGCTGTACAGCTGAGGAAGGCGTTGGGATATTAATTGCTTGTTTCCAAGACAGCAAGGAAGATGTAGGGGATGCAAAACTCTTCAGGCACTGAGCAGCCGGCACACACTCTGGAGGGAAGGGCCTGGAAAGGAGCCCATGCCAACACACAGGTCCTGGAGGCTCCAACAGCTAAACGTTCTGGGAAGCAGCACGGCCACAGCTGGGAGCTCACCCAAGGGCCAAGTGGAGAGGTCAGGCTTCTTTCCATGCATTGCATAGCTGCTAGAAGGAAGACTGAGATTTTAAGAACCAAAAATCACTTGGTTTTCCACCAGGAAGTATTTTCTTCTCAGTGCCTGCAGCTCCTTCCCCTCAGTCACCCCAGAGTCAGGGTCTGGGATAAAGGAGACACACGCCTGCATTCGTCACCTGCCCTGGCAGCAGGAAACAGAGCCAGGGACCTGGCTGGAGTTGAAGCCAAACCCCTCAAAAGTGCTTAGATCCACCCAGCTGCTCGGGCCTGCAGCTGGATTTTGCAGGACAGAGGGAAAGCAGGGGCTGTCAGCCTGCAGAGCCCAGCAGGTCCCACATCCCACCTGTACCCTCTGAAGTCAGACTGCATTGGCCCAAAGTGTCAATTTTTCACTAGAAATGGCTCGGGGCAAGAAAGAGAACTTCTTTGTTTGTGGGAAGATGTATTTGGAGGCAAACCCCAAGGAAGGATTTGGATCCTGCTCACAGCAGCTTTGTAGGCAGCTCAGCCTGATGATGTTATGCTTGAAATCTCCCTTTCCTTGAGATCAGCCACGTGCATTGCACCCCAAGTGTGAACCCACACACCCTCAGGTTTAAACAAAGCTCCGAAGGGAAACTCCCTGGCACCTGCAGCAGACCCAGAGCCAAGTCTGCTCTTTGCTCTGTTTGCCAGAGCAGGACTAGATTTAGACCCAGACAGAGCAGCCTAGGGTCTGCAGAAGGTTTTCATCACCCAACAGGCACATCAGAGAGATGGAAGGGGGAGGCAAGAGTGAGAAGGCTGCAAAAGTAAAACAAACTGCAAAAGTAAAACACCACTGAATGGGCTCCACCATAGCTGGGCACAGCTCAGCGATGGGCAGCTTCAAGGGGGAGCTATGGGTAACCGTGGAGAGGTGCAGGGCATGGATTTCTACAGGCAATGCACATGAAATTAGATATTCTGCCCATTGGTGCTTTTGTTGTTTCCAGTTTCACTCACACTGCTTATGGAGTGAAAGCAGTGCTCCCATGGCAACAGCAGGAGATGCTCAGTGCAGTGCATCATGCCAGTGCTGCAGACAAGGTGTGGTGAATTTTGCTGCCCAAAGACATCATAGCTCTGTTTTTGTTAAAAATTCAATGAGAAAATCACTTCTGCTGCCACCTTGCTCTGAAAGTGTTCCAGTCAAGCTGGCAGAACCTCTAACAGCAATGATAAGGCATCAGACACACACAGTGCTTATCAGGACCTCCTGAGCCCACAAAACACTGGCAGATCTCTCAGGACAGCCCACCTAACCTGTCCTGGAGTCCCACAGCAACTGCTTACACCCAAGGAGAAGGATTTCATTCAGGTTAGTGGTTACACATTTGGTGCCTCCAAACATGTAACCTGCCTGGCTGCTATGCCTGTGCTCAGCCAGGGCACCCAAGGACTGCCAGGAATACCCCAACCCCAGCATGCCCAGATTCGCCCCTGTTGGTAAAGCAGCACTTCTCCTTGGCTCTAAGCAAATGATGTTCCTTGAGAGAGACCACAGATAGAGTACTGGACCAAAAAGTAATGGGAATGAAGAGGGCTAAGGGTGATGTTCCCCAGTCTCATGTACTGGGAGGTGCTGTGGTGGCCGTAGGGCTGGAGGCAACAGAGCCTGTGCTATGTCCTGGGACATGCTCCATGCCAGGCATGATGCCAGGCAGACACCTGAGGTTTTCCCAGTGGTCCTGCTGGTGTCTTTGGTGGGTGGAGGGTGCTCCACGTGCTGCAGGCACTGCCATCTCCCAGCAGTGCCTGGCATGCATGGAGATTCCTGCAGCAACACTTTATGCAAGTCACTCTGACCAGCACTGCACATGTAACACAGAGACGCAGCACTTTATATTTGTCCCGCAGTAAAGATTTTAAATGCATAGAGTGATCGTGGGAAAGAACCTCCTGGACAAAAAGCAGGAAGGAAAACTGTACTGAGGAGAGCTCTGCCCACACAACAAGCTCTGCAGCTTCTCTGCTGGAAAAAGAGCACATTGCCCTCCTGGCAATCCTGAGCAGGAGCCCTATGGCTTGGGGTTCCCATGCTTACAGCCACTGGGAAAGCATGCTGCTACTCAGCAGAGGTATGTGGGGTGCAGGGACACCCGACCTTCCTCCCACCCACCCCAGAGGAACACCCCTGGGGCCATGGAATTAACCAGAAAACTGTGGGATGAGGGAGCACAACAGCGGAGCAGAGACTGGGACACTGGAATAGGGAAAGCAAGTGTTTATAAAGGCCAGATACCCGTAACAAAAATAAACTTGTGCTTTCCCTCCCTCCCTTTCTTCTTTTGATTTTTAAATACAAATTTTGTTTAGGAAAAGTGGAAGCACTGTCTGTTACAAACCAAACCAAAGAGAAAGCAGAAGGGGGAAAAAAACAAGGAAAGGAGAGACATTAGAATTAAACACCATGGAATGTTAAACAGGTTACAGGCTACCATTCTAGCCAGTGTGGTTAGGCAGCTTAGTGAATTAATTGCTTAGGAATTAAAAATAAATTATTATAAAATAGATTTCTGTACATTTTACATACATATATATCTCTTTATATAAGCAAACCGTGCTGGGCAAGTAGTAACAAGGGACTTTCCCATGCCAGACTCAGTCCCAGCCAAAGTCCTGCCCTGTCATCTGGTAGAACTTCATGTTGAAGGGCCGGTAGAAGTCCCGCAGCCTCTGCACCACCTCCTGGTCGATGTCAGGGTGGGTCCTGCCTTTTGTCTTCCCCAGGCAGTGGGGTTTGCTGCTGCCCTCCGCCTTCTTCAGGCATGGGAAGCCCTTGGTCTTGTTGAAGTAGAAGTGTTTGTCAGTGATGATCCTCTTGAGGCCCAGAAAGTCCTGGACCCTGCCCAGCTCCCCCGCGGGGTCGCTGATCAGCCTCTCCCCACTGACAAAGAGGATCTGCCCAATGGGGAAGTGCAGCAGCCAGTTCTCCAGGTGCTTGGCGTAGATGCCAATCTGGATGGCGCTCCATGAGGTGTCGATCAGGCCCGTAGTCCTGTTTTTGAAGGTCAGGCTCTCAAAGGTGGGGATGTCAGGCTTCTTGGAGAGCGTCTGGGTGTAGTCCGAGATGGCTCTGGTCACGGGATCTCGCACCACCACGATCAGCTTGGTGCTTCTGGACATGGAGGAGATGCGGGCTGGGGCCTCCTTGGTGACAAAGTAGCTGGGGGTCTTCTCCATGGTGATCTGCCCCTCCAGTGTCCTGGGCATCAAGTCCCTGCCAGCAAAACATACAGACATGGGTCAGAAGGGCAAGGAAGAGGAACAAAAATATCCATATGCATTTACATGTAAGTTCACACATAGATAGACAAGAATTCTTCTCCCTAAAATGCCTTCACAGGCCATTTGGATCATACAGAGAAATCCATTTCCCATTGATTTAGGGATTAGGAGGGGATTATTATTAAAGGCCACTGTATTAGAAGTCCAGTTGAGTAATCCCCCAGTTATCCATGAGTGGATGAGCTGAGCTACACTCTGCACCTGGATCATGGCTGAATGTACCACACCAGCTCTAGACTGGTCAGGACGGTTCCTGAGCTGCACCAGGTGGCTGTTCTGGCTCATGTCAACACCACTGATACCTCAGCCCCAGTCCAGAGCTCATTTCTCCATAGCAATGAGAGGATGGTACAGCAGAAAAGCAGGAGATCACTAGAGCACATCTACCTCACTTTCCCTCAGCATCCCAAATGTAAAACTTTTCCCAATTCAGGCAAGAGGGTGCAATTTTCCCCTGACTTGCCAACAGCAGGACTTCACTCGCAGGTGTCCTCTTGCATCAAGTTTCACCCCCTGCTTTCAGGTTTCACCAGCCCTATAACTTTTTTCCTCACATGAACTAGAAAGGGCATGAAGAGCTGCCCATGGCATCTTCAGCACATCCCAGTCCAGGAGACAATGAGGACAACCCCACCCCAGTACTGCCCCACAGGTTACAGTAGGTCAGAATATGGAATACCACTGTGGAGAACACAACCTTAGTGCATGGGCAGGACATACATTCCCAAAGTACTTTTAAAACTTAAAGCTTTCAGCAATTCCACCTATTCCCTGGCTATTTCTAATTAACCACATGGGGAAAGAGTAGGGAGCTTGCAGAAATGATGGAAGTGGCATGAAGCAGGAAGAGTCATTTTTTCCTGTCATTCACTAGGCAAGCTAAAATATTTAGACCATTTGCCAGTTCTTTCCCTTTATAGCCCAAATGGACTCATTTGCTCTGGGTTGCGAGACAGTTGAAAAGGCAAAAGCAGAATCAGGCACGAAATTAAAGCTATAAAACCTGATGAAGTTTTCAAAGCATCCACCCAGCAGAGAGAAATAAGCAGCCAGTGTGTGATCTGAAGCAGCAAGTGTGTGATCCTGAAGCTGTGCTTCTCTCAGCTGTATGACACTGCACTGCATCTCCCCCCTCACTGTTTTTATGCTTCCACAGCAAAGATCACCAGGGCTCTTACAATTAAAACAGCCACTGATAATTTGTGCTGAAGCCAATGGTTGCCCTCATTAAGAACTCAAGGGAAGAAAACTGACCAATCTGTTCTGAGGGCAAATAACAGAGGATCCAGTCTGTTTGCATCGAAAATCATCCCATGTCTATGAAATCTGGTCAGTAGCTATTTATGCAACTATTGGTGAGCTCACACTGTACCTGGTATTTTACTTCATCAGCCTCTGGCACTACCTTTGTGTTTACTGGCAAGGGGCACCCAGTGGCTGCACCTTCATCCTCGCTGTGAGCTGTCCATAAGAGGCAGCCTCCCCTAGAGGCTGCCCATGAAGCCCTTTCTCCATAGTCCCAAGGTGGGAGACAGTCCCTGTGCCAGATCTGCTTGGCACTCTGGGAGAAGTGGTGAGGGACAAGCTGGACCGTGGAGGATATCAGCTTGTGGAAACCTCCAGTCATGGCCAGAGGTGGTGGCAACCCTGAAGGCTGGGATTTCAAGTCCACACAAATAGAGTTTCACATGCAGATAAAAATCACGCTGGTCTACCAGATACCTGGAATGTGAGAGCTTCTGGAAAGCAGGAGCTAGTGTGTGTGCCAAAAACAACAACCAGAATAAAACTCTCACTAATCCTTCACCTTTCTGGCCAACTCTTCAACCCCATAATGCTGTCACAGAATAGGGCCAGTCAATAATGCTCAGACCAACTCTTAAATTTGTCATGGGCTGATGTAGATTTCAACATTTGCTCATTAAGTCATGTCTCCTTTTATGGCCACATTAAACCCAAGTTCTACATCCTGCACTGGCCACCAACTACTTTTCAGCTTGATTTAAGAGGTTGTTTTCCACCCATGAAGTCCTTAACAGCCTGGGACCTGCCTAGAGAGGAGAAAGCTTCCCAAAACGTTCTCAGGTTGCCCGTGTTGCACTGAAGCCCTTCAGCTTTAGATCAGGTTCGTCGGATTGCTGCTTGTATGGGGCCCTGCATTTTGGGACTGATTTCTCCTCCAGGACTACTACAGCCAGTATTTGTCAGTCTCATGGGAATGATGCAAGGTTTATTTTTCCTCTCCTTGCACAAGAAAGGCATTGGGCAGGGCTGGGCTGTGAAACAGGAGGAAATTGCTGGGTATGGAGTGCCAAGTCAGTTGATCCAGTTGGGAAACGCAGGTTCCTAATTAGCATTTCAGCAAATACAGAGGAGCACACCATAAGTGGAAGAAAGTAGGGAGTAACTCTTCACCTAAAAGGCATCCATTGGCCTGGTGTCAGTCCCTTTGCAGAGCAGTTCATCTCCTGGACCCACACTGCAGTTGTGGCTGAAAGCACTCAGTTCTGGGCAAGTCTAAACCTCCCAGATTGTTATTTTTGGAGATGGCCTGAATTCTTGGTAATTTAAGAACATTTTGCTGGTGACCCATCATAGCAAGCAAAGCAGAATGAGGCACATTGACACACCTACTGCCCTTGGGTTGGCCAACACATGCTGAGGTGAGCAGAGGTAGAAACAGAACCTTCAACCCATGTACAAGGCCTGGATCCACCAAAAACAGCCCTCAGGCCCTTACCCCTGCTCTCCCTTCATTGTACCACATAGGTGCCAGGCATAGCCCAAAACTAAGGCCCTCAAGATTGTCTCAGACTCTGCTTTGTTTGTAAAATGGCTGCATGAAAGAAAGACAGCTGCAAGTGAAGCCAAATGCTCTGGCCCGTAGATGCAGTTTGAACCTCTGACAACACCACATCCAGGAAAGCAAAATTTTACTGCATGGGCATGTCAGTTGTGAGGAGCTTTCCCATGGTTTCCATAATCTCCCACAGAGGCACCATCCATCATGCTGGCAGCCAGAGACAGCAGAGCCACAGGGACAGAAGGAACTGGTACATTGGCTAGTCTGAACTCACTGTGGTGGAAAAAATCACCAAGAAGAATTTATTCCCATTCAAGTCCCAGCTGGAGAAGGGTAACTTGGCCCAGCAGAGCACCACAGCTCCAACACAACACTTTGGACATATGTTTTGATGGAAGGAGGACCAGATCCAGACCCAAACATACCTGTTCCAGGGGCTCCAAGACAGCAAGGGCCATGCTAAATACAGCTCCTGCTTTGGGAGGGGAAAGAGGAGCTGTGATGGTGGGAAGCCATGGTGCCCTTGCAGGATGCAGCCCCTCAAGAGAAAGGAGTGGGGTCCAGCAGAAACCTGCTTTCAGCTCAGGGGTGGATACAGATCACCCCAGGGCAGCCTGTGACTGCTGTGGAGCCTCTGTTTCCATGGAAGATTCACAGGTGCCACGGAGACGTGGGCAGCTCCTGCCAGCGCTGCCTGACACAAGGTGAGGGAGGCAGAGGTGCAGCTACCACTGCTGTCTATATGGGAGAGCAAAGGGAGATGACAGGGAATCAGGCTGTGGGGAACAGGGAGCTCAGCTTAGCCCCAGGGCTGGACAGAGACACCACTGAGGGCCATAGCAGAAACCGTAGTAGAAAATATAGTATGAAAACTTTGGCAAGCCACCCCTCCTGCCTTCTGGCAACCTGGAGTTCAAAGACCTCTGGAGACAGCATCTGCATCCAAATCATCCCATTTCATAGTGGCTATGAACTGTCTAATCCTTTCAAACCCACGAATACTTCTGGTCTTGAGAACATCCCACAGCAGAGAGTAGCAGCACCAAAGCACTGCTTCTACCTGTCACTTGAACTCCATCCCCACTTCCCTGCTTGGGAAGGGATGAGGCACCTGCTTATTGAGCATGGAAGAAGGAGATGAGAATGAGGAGTACCAGTAGACTCCCAGCATCCTTTATTCCCCACCCAGCCCAGCCCAAAAGCACTAGTGGGGCTCAGCACTGCTGACGAGGGCAGAACTGGCAGCAACTGGGTTCCAGCGAGGGGGGGAAGTTGCTGTGTGAGCACAGCTGTGAATTTTGCACAGCTATGAATTTTGCACAGGCAAAGAGCAAGCCCCTAACTCTAAGCTATTAACATGCCAAGAGGGACAGGGGAAAAGCTTTTCCTTTAATGAGCATTTCCTTGGTGAAGCCTGCACCCTTCGTAGGCGAAGTGATGGGCTTAGTCTAAAGATGGATTGGCCCACTTTACCTATTAACCACTTAAACTAATGTAACAAAGGCTCTCTTCATTGAAAGAGCCCTAATCCCTAGTCCCATGCAGCTCTGAAGCCTGGAATAAGAAGGGATACTAAGATGAATTCAGCCAGGCTGTTGCTTGGAGAGGCACTGGACAGGGGATTTTAGGGGTTTTTTTAAAGTGCAAACTTCTCCAATGTGAAAACCGGACCCAGAGTGAGATAAATTTACAAAGTGGGGATGACAGGTGGCCACATGGTAATCCAATCCTGAAGCCTAATGCCCTTTGTGGCAGCTTTTGTCGGCACAGAGGGGCTCCAGGCTAATCTGCTGTTACTCCTCAAGGAGGAAGAGGCCAGGGGGGCAAGGAGACTGCCACAACCTGTTGCTGCATTATTTGCCACAGGTAGGACAGACCAGTGCAGGGCAGAGCACAGCTGTGGTGTCTGGTTTTATCCCTGGGGACGTCTGTTGGTCACCCCATGCACCTCCTGTCATGGCTGACACCTGCTGGGACAAACCCTCCCGCTCTGCTGGAGCTGGAGGCTGTGGCAGGGCCAAGCTTGGGGGCTGCAGACACACCTGTCTGCCCGTGACAGGGTCACTGCCAGGCTGCCTGCCCACGGCCCAGCACACTCAGGTGTCCTGCTGCCCAACAGAAGACCCAGAGCTGAGGGGATGAGCTTTCCTTGCCAAGGAAGGTTTCATGCTGGATATATTCCTATCCAGCATCATTCTGGGAGATGCTCCCCCTGCTCCAACAAATTCAAGTAACGAGTCCCTCAGGTAAGTCTTAAAATTGGGTTGTCATGTGATGCAGCTGTAGCAACGGCACCTTTCAGTCTCAAACCCCTCTGCTCCACACCACAACACTTCCTCAATCCTCTGTGCTTCCTCAGTTTCCCTCGACAAAGGTGACAAAACTCTCCCGGAGGAGATGGACAGCTGTGCAAGGAGTGTTGAAAAAGCAGGAGAAGTGCTGTTATGGTCAGGATAAAACACCACAGCACCTGGATGCAGCTATGAGATGCAGGCTGGGGAGCACTCACAACAGTCTCCACAGCAGCTCTGCCAGCAAATACAGCAAGAACTGCAGGCTGGATTAAAACCACACAACTGTAGCTCCATACTGGAACCTGACCATTAGCAAGAGCTCAGAGATGGTCTGGCAATCAAAACCCCAAAGCATCACCAACTCAGCTCCCAAGGCCACCACACTGGTCCCCTCCCGACCCTACCAAGCCCTTTTCTCTGCATGGCTAATCACAAAAACATTGAATCCCAGCAATGTTCCTTAAAAGCAAGAACCTGACCAGCTCTGGGGAAGACTGTTAAAGTAATAAAGTGTTTTAATTGCATCACAAACCCTGCCACCTGCACACAGGTCAACTGGCTTCAAAATTACCTTCTTGGCCTTGACCTCGCTTTCTGGTGGCAGCAATGGGAAAGGGGAATGAGGGAGATGGAGGAAGAGGAAGAAATAGAGAGAGAAGAAGCAATAGCAAATTCCTCTTTGGGGTGTGAGTGCTTGCTGCTTTATTATTTGATACATCATCTTACCATAAATTTTCCTTGGCTTCAGCTGCTGTTGCTCCACTGACCTGTACAGTAGCAGGCAGTCTCTCCTCTTTATGACCAGTGCTAAGAGCAACATGTGTGCCTTTGTCTCAGGCCGGAGTCTGTTGTTTGGGTTGGCAAATTATACAACAATAAAAGGGAAAGGCTGGGAACCAGCCTCAGCCTTTTTGAAATGGATGTAACCCTATCCAGCTCCGTCAAACACTCGCCACAACGATTACACAAACCAGATGATGGGAATTAATGAACTTCGGGGGTGAGGAAGGAGTAGGTGAAGGAGAAGGGAAAGGAGGAAAAAAATGTTGGCCTGAAATTAATGTTTTCTCACCCTCCTTGCTCCCTGTCCCCAAATGTGCTAGGTGCCCTTCACTTGCTGGGGAATTTTGGGGATTAAAGGAGAGAGAAGACAGTAATGGTGTGTGAAGGGTACCCATGGTGAAGGTGCTCTGGGACTTCAGTGGGACCAAAGAGCTGGTAGCCATGGGTGACATCACCATGTACCCCACAGGAACAGGCTCTGGTCTGGCTGCGGAGTCTGATCTAAGCTCCTTTGATGAAGATAAAAAGCCCCATCAAAGGTCTGGGGAGTGGGGAGATGCGGAGCAGTGGCAGATGGCCCTTTGGTCCTCACTCCACGTGGCACAGTTGGGACTCACCAAACAGCCCTGGCAAATCAAAGCAAGCAGTGCCCCAAGGAGCGGGCAACAAACTGCTGCAAATACCAGGCTTTAGGATCTTTTCTGGGTTTAGGTTTATTTTTTTTTTAATAAAAGACTTCATCTGCCTCTTCAAAAGTCACTGCATTCAAATCAGACCTAGGAACCACCACAGAGCCTTGACCCTCTCTGTGCTGGGATACAGGGAGCTAACCCAGCCACAGAGCTGAACAGAGAGTTTGGAGCAGCATCCGAGCCCAAAGCAGGGCCTGATGCATGGAGGGTTTGTGCCTCTGGGAACAGTAATGGGTGTAACGAGCTCCACCAGCCTCTGCTGCAAAGGCAGCCTCCCACCCTCTGCCAGCCAAAACATCTCTCACCCAAATGCCTCTGTTGTAGGCACACAACTTGTGGTTATTGGGAGTAGGGCTTGGTCGAGCCTCCTCCCTAATGGGCTACAGCTGTGTAGAACAGGTGCCTGATATTGAAGGCAATGAGCCAAGTACTGACCAAGCACAAGAGAGCACACAGGTGAAATGAATATGAAATGAAATATATAAGGGGCTGCATTGAAGGGCAGGGGAGAAGCTTTCAGCTCTCTGAAGGAGCAGATGCTTGCAGGCTTCCTGGGTACTGCTTGTGGCTCCACTGTCCCTCTGTCATAAGTGCTGGTTGTCTGCCATATGCCTCCCCTACTGCATGAGATTAAATGGGTTAATTAGAAGCAGTCTCTAACTAAGATATGACATCCTGTCCCTCACAGGGCTGCTGTCTTCTGTATCAAAGTGCCATATATGGTGCACCATATAGCTGCAACCTATAGGGGAGGAATAACTTAGATAAGCAGAAACACTTGGTTGGAGTCTTGTCTGCACAGGACAGGCTTTTGCTTTCACAAAAGGAAGCACACTAGAGAAGCCCAAGTTCCACAAAGACTCTTGGGCGGCTGATGGGTGATGTCACCATCGCTCCTGGGACGTGCCTGTTCTTTGGCAAAGTATGCAAAGGCATAAAGGTGGTCTTAGAGGTGGCTGATTGGAGCAATCCCCCTTCCTACTTGAGCTCATGGTCCATGCAGGGCAGCCTCTGGGAGGAAGGGTTCAGGAAGCCGAGACCACCTTGGAAACGTGGGAGAAGTGCATCTTCTTTGCAGACACTAACATAAATGTGCCCACAGGGTGAAGTCCTCTCCTTGTGGCCCTCCCCTCTCCTGTGGCCTGGAGATCTCCAGCCCTAGCCAGAGGAGGGAAAGGGCAGAGAAAAATGGGGCAAGCAGCACGCTGTCCCTTACTGGTTTCCCAGCCTCCATCCAAATTCAGCTCCAGAAGCCATCTTTTGCCTGACGCATTTTGTCCACCTAATAATCCTCAGTCGATCTCTCTTCCAACCCCTTGTCTAGATGGCTGCCCCATTCCCTTAAGTGTTCAAGGACAGGTTGGATGGGGCCCTGAGAAATCTGGTCTAGTGGGTGGTATCCCTGCAGGGGGATGATATGAGGGGATATTCAAGGTCCCTTCCAACCCAGGACATTCTATGATTCCTCCTGATCCTCTGCTTGCACAGCCCATCCAAGGCAAGGCTCCTTGCTTTGCCCATTTTCACCAGCCCCTGCCCTCACATCATAGCCCCAGTCCTTGCACCATCACAGTCATCACAGGACACCATCAGTCCACCCCTCTCTCCATCTCCAGCCTAGCTCCAAGTCTGGTGAGCACCATACCTTCCCCCAAGAAATCTCTCTGCCAGGCTGAGGATCCCCAGGCCACTTGGTCATTCCTCAAATAGAAATTCCTCCAGCCCTACAGAAAAATCTCAGTGTTGCCACTGTCACTGGATAGATCATGCACCAACTGAACACAGGCTGCAGGAATGCAGAGCTTTCTTTGGATTAGGAAGGACCAAATTTCCAATTATTTTTTCACCTCTTCCCCAAATAACAGTGCAAGATGCTACAACCGCTAAGAAAGAACTTTCCCTCCTCCTTTGCTGGAGCCAGGCAAGATATTCATCAACATCCCCAGCTCATTACACAGGCCCTCCTCTTTATGTAAACATGGAAGCCTCTTTCTACTCCCCACCATACTTAAAAGCTCTAAACTTCCACTAAATAATTATCTTCACTGGGGGAGAGGAGCAGCACTTTACATATCAAAGGGCTGCTTTGGAGGGATTTACAAAAATTTAAGATGAAATGGTAAATATTCTATTCACTCCAGTTCATCTCCAGTAATAATTATAATCCTATTAGCAAAGTCCCAAGAAAGTGATTTCATTATCATCTAGCAAGCATCTATGTGGATTTCTTGGAGGGGTGGGATGGGGGAGGGCATAGGCAAGTGAAGAAGGAAAAGCAACAAAAGATGCAATTGCCAGCATCTCCCTTCCCCCAGCAGGATTTGGGCTCCATTGTCCCGATGCTTCAATAGTGCTTTGCTCTGAAAATAAGAGCTTTTGAGCGCAGTAAGGGGGTGGGGCTGAAATGAGCATCTTATTCCTTTCGGTCACTGCTGCTCCCCTTTTATGGCCGAGGGTCCTCCCTGGTGCCGCTCCGGCGACAAAGAGTGCCCGGTGCTGTTCCTGCAGCCCCGGGCAGGCGGCAGTGCCACAATTAAAAGCTAATTGCTGTTCATGGGTGAGTTCTTTAGAATATTGCCCAGCATCACCGGGCTGTGCTGCCCACCAGTCAAGTCATGTGAGATTACTCTAATCTGTCTCCATTTCCCCCAAAAAGGACAAAAAGACTGGTTCTGTTTAAAAGGAGAGCAGGGAGCGGGAAGTTCTGTGAAACTCATTATTTAAGGGGGGAAAATCGCCTGAACTCAGCAGGAAATATGACTGAGCTAACTGGCAAACTGGGACTAAAGCCCCTTTATCAGCAGATCGCAGCACCAACTGCCTACACCAAACCGTGTGTCTTATTTCTGCTCCATACACCTCTTTCTACACCTCGTTGGAGTGTTTAACTGGAATTTATCCCTGCAGGAGTGCCTCAGTTGCACCAGTGTAATCCTCTTCCCTCTCTTCTGGCACCTGGAAGCCACCAGTGTGAGTCCCCAGCACTTGCACCAGAAGCAGGCAGCTGTGTTCTGCTTGCTCCAAGAAATCAGCAACTACTCCAGAGCTGCACTATTTGCAGGCTTGTAACAAGCTAAGATTACTGTCACAGTGTGCAAGAGTTTATTGCAAAGCTGTAGAAACATTTTTCTTAATAAATTAAATAGACAACAGCCTGAAAGGGAGGAAATAGGAAGAATTTTAGGCATCCAGAGAGATTTCAGAGCTTACAACTCATTTCTGGTAAAAAATAAATTCTCTGGACTGTCTCTGCCTCTTACTCTTTTGCAACCAGAAAGGCCAGCAATTTCTCCTCCCTCAAGGATTTATAGCCTAGAGTTAACATTATGTGTACTAACCCCCTACTATGTAAAGATTTAATAGATCCACTTACAGATTCCTTGCAAGACAAAGCTCTGCTCTTGAAGAGTGCCAGTTCAACACATCCTTGCACCAGAGACATGAATTCTTGAACTCAGCTTTACTTAGGTAGTACCAATCCTGCCCTCATGGGAAGCTGAAACCAGCATCTGGACTGGGTCAGCACCTGCAAGCACAGAATGTCTCTGTCCAGAAAAAAACCAGCGAAGTAAGAGAGTCAGGGTCTGGAGTTACTGGCTTAATTGTGGAGACAAAAAAAGACAAAAACCCCACAGCTATTGCAAAGTTTTTGCAAGCTCAGAGTAGGCCTGTGCAAAGGAAGCCTGGCTTGGAAGAGGCTTAAAAGCCACCACATCTCACCTGTTCCAACTCTGCTAGAAGGTGGGGGAAAAAACCCCAACCCACATAGCAAAGAGCCAACCCCAAAAAGAAATACAAGTCAACAGCCACTCCAGCAAGATACAGGTAGGACCGTGTTCCCCTAATGCAACAGTCATAAATCACAGCCCTGCTGAGAGGTCTTTTGTGTTTTCCCCAACACAGAAACAAATGCCCTAATCTGTGTGCCTGCATGGGCAGGTAATGAGTTACACTGATAATGTTGCCCTTTGTTAAACACCTGCACAAGTGACCCAGCATTTGCACAGGGAGGACTTTGTTTGCTACCTCGACACACATTTCTCCTAATTAAGCCCAGCCTTCCTGCTCTGGGTCTTTACAACCATGATTAGAGAAAAAAGCCTCCTGATAAACTTTGGAGACTTGAGTGATACCCCAGCTCTCACCCTTCAGATCGTAACTCATGCTGGGGGAGTATCCCCAGTGACTTGTCTACCCTTGTGGTAAGACATGCCAAAGTCGGGCTTGCACCACTGTGCTGAGTTAGAGCCCCAAAAAGGGACTGGTGGCAGCTCTGTTCCTGCTCCTCTTCCTTACCATGGACATAACAAAAGAACAAACCCATCAGAGAAAAACCAGGAGGGTGCTCAACCAACCAAGCATGTATCCTGTATGCACCAGCTGCTCATTACCCTCAGCATCTCACTGAGTGGGTCAAGAATTTAAAATTAGTTTAGACTTTATTCTCAGCTGAGACACCTAATTAACTTCTGAAAGTCTCCTGCTTCCTTCTCAGAAGGGAGGGGTGGCACCAGCCACAACCATCAGCAATCTGGGCACTGGCCTGGTCAGTGTGACCCTCATTTGGACGAGCTAATTTTGCCACCCACTGGAACAAAAGCCTGGCAAATTAATACACTGGTGATCCTCTCAGTACTGATCCCTAAATGCATTTTAAGACAAATGGGATTGTCACCTCAACTCATTTGTTAATGGATTTGTGATTCGCTCTCATAAAGGAGTAGCACTGGAAATCAAGACCTCTCCATGGTAAACAGCCAGGGCAGTGAGACATCTGCCCAGAATGAGATTTTTTTCCACCAACATCGCCAGTCAGGCCAGGATGAACCTCCTGACTCTCCCCTCCCTTTGACACCCCACATCAAGCATCAAAGAGAGAAAGTACAATTAATTTCCAGGACAAAAACCCAGCATGTCCATTGAGGCAATCAGGCTGCAGGTTTGTGGTGCCCCCGCATCCCTGTATCCCCAATGACACTGCAGGACTCGCGGTAAAGAAGGAATCAAACCAGCCTTGGAAAGGAGAGCAATTCCCAGTGAAGGAGGGAGACAGGTGCTACTTAGGGAAACATGAAGGAGCAGGTCTGTCTCTAGACTGCCTTTCTGCCCAGTCATTACCTGTGATCATGGCGTGGTCATAAACAGTCAATGACATCCAGCCAAGAGCTCTTTAAAGAACAGGCTCAGCTGGTGGAGATGCTCTGCTGCAGGTACAACAGATGCAAAGCACTGCTTCTCATTAAAAAGGTATTCACATAATTAGAGACTTCACATGGCCATACCAATGATTTGATCTAGTCCAGAGCACTCACACACTATTTAAGAGGACCTGCTTACAATTTCTGATGGCTTGGGTTGTCTTTGTGTGTAACCCTGACATCTCCTCACACCCCACACACTACTATAGCAGGTCCATGGCTACAGTGACAACCAGGAGGACCTTAAGAGTAAAACTACATATGCCAAAGCCCTTCAGCAACCTCCAACATCCTGCCCTGCTTTCATTCAGAGACAATTTCCTTCCAGAGCCAGCCATGGGGCTGAATTATCCCCAGGTCCTTCAAGCCCTTGTACATAAAGAACACCATGGGCCAGTCTGCCAAGGCCTTAGTGCACAACCCAAGTAAAATGACTTTTCCCTGAACACTGAGGACTCTGAATGACAGCTATTATTATTCAGATGAAACCAAGTGTCAGATTAACAAATCAATGGGCATAACAGATATAAAATGGGTGACCATTGAAGCTTTTCAAATACCCAAACATATGGATGAACCAAATGTGAATTGTAATTGACTCACCCACACCTTTGATCTCTACACCCTTGGGTTCTCAAAGAGAGGCACAACCCCCCTCCGATCCGACTGAACTGATCTGGGACTCCATTGTGAGCCTCACAAAATCCTTTCTCTCTGCCTCCATCCCCTGGCCGCAGATGCAGCCTGGTGCTTGAAAAGTGAGAAAAGCCAGCTCTGCCTTGGACAGCCAGGGAGCTGGAGATGGACAGCCTACATCACCAAAACACAACCTCTCACATGGAGCCCATCACCTTGGGCATCTCCATCACCAGTTCTCACCCCCGGTGGTGGCCCTCAGTCAACTAGACTTGCATGAGGAGATGGCCTAGGAAGCAGCAGAAGAGGGTGCAGAGCAAACATGAGCAATGACGATGCTCATTCCCCCATTCCTGGAGCTGGACTTGGAGTCTCCTTGGTTTTCAAGGATTTCCCTGTGCAAAACCAAGGATCAGACTTTGCTGATGCGTTCAGGGCATGTACATGACCCTGCTGTAAAACTTGAGCTGGTCTGGAAGAGCTGGAAACTGCTCTGCCCTTCTCCAACTGCCTTTGCAGCACATAACCAGTAATGCTTGATTAAGAAATCTAATTTTCAATTCTTCCTAAGACGTTTCTGCAGCTACATTGAAAATAACACAGAGCTTAAATAAATGTTATCCCTGAATTTTTACATTTGGAGTTTGGGGAGAGTTTTGACCAGTTTTAGATAGATACGTGAGAAAATGAATAAAGGAGCATTATCAACTTTGATACTGTACAAACCTCAGCCCCCCAGGAGTCACAATGCGAGCAACCGTTTGGGTTTAGTTTCAAGCCTCATTACAAACCTAGGTTTCTGTAGCTTTTCTGGGAAACCCAGCCCAGCTTACTCTTCATACAAACATGCCTTTGGGGAGGTTTTGAACCCCACACTGAAGCTTCCCCATGTTCCCCATGGTGGGGAACAAGCTGTCTAGCTATCAACTAGCTAGCAACAGGAGCTTTGGAAGGCCTGTTACCAAAGGCAAATGCCAGCAGCTATTCCCAGCTCGGGGCTGTTCCCAGCATCAGGCACCACCACTGAGTAAAGCTATTCACTCTCGGAAGGCAGAGACTTGGCAGGTGCCCTGTCCTCTGGCACCAGGAGTGGGTTTGATGGGGGAACTGGGTGAGGCAGAGCAGGCCCCACCATTTTTGGGCTCCAACCCAGCTGTGCCGCTGCTTAACCCAACTGGTGAGCCCTCCTGGAACAGCCGAGCCTGCAACAACTGCAGGGCTCACTCACAGAGGAGCCTCGGAAGAGGAAGATTGTGGGGAGGAAGGCAGAGAAGAGAAAACCCACGGGCTGTTAATCTACTTTAGGACCACATGAGCTTTCTGTTTATATATAGCCTAATTGATTATTACACTGCATTGAGCAGTCTGACCTTAGGATCATCTCTAGGGGGAGGCAGCAGTGGCAGGGCAGCCGGCCAAGGCTCTGGTGTGGGGCTGGTGGCTCCTCCTGTGCTGTCTGGGCAGCACCAGCCTGTAATTACACAAGCACACAGCACCTCCCAGCCCCTCTCAGCTAGCAGCAAACCCAGGCTCAAACCCTAACCGGCTATTCCACTTCTGCCTTGGCAAGGCTGATATCTCCTCTCAAGGCTTCCTTCCCTGCTCAACACCCTGTATTAGCTATTCCCCCTGCTTTTACAAATGCCATGCTGACAGCCCAAGGCTCATTAGTTACCAGACCAGCTCAAGAGGGAAATTAAAAGAAGAGAAAAAAAAAGGTGTTACAAGCTTTGTGTTAAGTTGCAACAAGTACAGTGCACTGCACTGGGAAAAGGGAAGATGGGATTTACTAAGCATGTCATTGGCAAGGGACAATGCCCAGGCTGCCTGGCTTTTTGCAGCTCACTTTGGTTGCTCCAGCCACAGTAAAGTCAAAGCAGGAGCCCAGGGATGCTCAGGGCCACCCAGACATCTACCACTGCCCCACTGGTCCTAGGTGAGACCTTCATGAGTTTACGCCATTCCTACCCACTTGCAGAAGACGGGAACCCCCTAGCACTTGGGACACTGGCTCCAATCTGGCACAATTCACTAAACGTGGCGCCAGAGGTGTGTGCAGGGGGTTCGGAGCACAGGCGCAGCACCTCAGTGTCAGGCAGCATGTTTGTTCCCACACGCAGAGACACAGGGCACAGCACAGTCACAGGGTCTCGCTGCAATTCACGTTTAGCAACAGCATTCCGAGCCCTGTGTACAAACAGCTGAGGATTGTGTACAGCCACTCCAGGACTGAAGGGCTGGGACACACCTCCAGTTTACTCCAACACCTCCTGATTTCCTTCCAAGTCCAATGCACCTTTAGAAAAACAAACTGAAGGCATGCCAAAGCTGCCAGGCTTGCCAGTTTTTAAACAAATACTTAATAGCTCAGTGAAGAAGCAAAGGACTTTATTAGGAAGACGCTGGGGTTTTGTCCTCCCCCTAGTGACAGGAGGATCCATGTTCTGAGCCTGCTCAGGCGCCGCAGCCCCTGGACCCCAGTCCAAATCAAAAATACTACTTTATCAGTAGTATTTGCAGTGGGGAGCTTAACCCCACTGCAATTGCCCTATCACAAAATGAGCACTTTCCCAAAGATTTCCTACACCTCCCTGTGCCATTCACTCATTTGAAGTTTTAAGTTTTCAAGTTTCAAGACTTTCAAGTTTTAATGCAAGTTTGTGTTTGATAATCAAATGTGGCTAAAAGCTTGGGGCTTTAATATAAAGCTTGTCAAGCTGCTTATTGAAGATAATAATTTTAACGCATTTTGGTTTCTGTGGGGACATTTTTTGCAGTCACATGGATACATACTGAGGGTGTGATCTTGGAGCCCTTCTCTAGGCAGAGTTCTGGACTGCATCATACACAGTCCTGCTTGGGGACCTGGTTCAGTCTCTGTCACCACACACTGCTGAAGACTTGTCTCCTTCTCAGAGCCAACTTCCCTCATGAAAAGCTGTATTTTTTTAAAGGGAATTGGTGTCGCAGAATACGTCATACTCAGTACTGTTGGACCATGTTTGTGGCAATGCAGGATTTGGCCTTGTGTTCACTTTTAGGAAGGATCTATCAAATGCACACATCCACCTGTAATGTTGTACACTGGCATATAAAATGAAAGCCTGTGCACAATAATTCTCTCTTTCTTCTGGAAGAGCTGCCTGCTGCACTGACAGGAATGCAAAGTCTGTGCCAGTTCCAGGGAAAGGTTACAACTGCTCACTTTTACTACAAACCAGCCACTTTGGTGGATTCACAGAAATACCCAGCAGTACCAGCAGAGAAGACTGGCCAAATTAAAACTCTGACCTATGGAATTCTATCAGCACAACACTCACAAGAAGACCAGGACAATGGAGAATGACACCCACCAGCACAGGGATAGCAAAGTCGGGCTCCATGTGTGACACTGTGCAAGCCACATTGAGGGCAGGGTCAGCCACGCTGCTCTGCATCCCAGACAGGCTGCAAATTAAACTCTGGGTCAGACCTGCTGCCAAACAGAGCCATGACTCCCTTGATGCCAGGACTAGACTACACCATCCCTCTGTAGAGATGTTCTTCCTCTCTCCCTTTTCTGTATGGAGAGGAGAAAACAAAACTGCTGTAGAAGCAGGCTAGTTCCAGGGCGTTTCCAAGGAGGTTAACGCAGATGTAAAGCATTTAGCAGAACCTGGAATTATTTTTCTCTAAATAAAGTTTCCCTAGCCACCACGTGGCAGGGCACTGCCATGCCCACATATCTTGATGGAAAGATTTTAAAAATTGAATTATTCATTTACCATAAATCAGTGTGAGATCTACCAGCAGCACTTGTACACCTATTTTCCTCTAACATTCCCACCAACATCATCTAATGTCCCAAACACCCAAGTTTCTGGTCTTCTCTGAATGATCCCTGAGGCCACAGGGCCAGGAAGAAAGGTCAGACAACCAAGCAAGGCCGCTCACAGCTCCCTAAAGTCCCTCCTCACCTCTGGACCTTCCCAGTACAAGGGCACCTTGCTAAATCATCATCACTGAGTTAAATTTCCTCCTGCTTTGGTGCTGTTCCTAAGAGGAAAACCAGCATGGCACCAGGAGAGATTGTTCCCATTGGATCAGTATTATGAATGGACTAAGGTACACTGCATATCCCAGCCAAGCAGACCCTACTCTCCCTAGGTGGAGATAGAGGGACTGTGCTCCTGATCTCTATTTCTTCCCCTCATCTGACCCATGGCACAATGTGATGCCCTTCCCCATTTGTCTCTGCATCCCTCCCCACCACCTTCAGACTGGGAGCAACTCCCGGAGTCACACCACCACAAACGCCTGTCCTGAATTCACCCCACCTTTCCTCTGAGCCTGCTGATAATCAATATGTTTTGTCACAAGACCCCTTGTTTCATTAAGAAAGCTAAGATAAGGCCCATTTACTCCCCTGCCTTCTGGCTGCTGCTGGGCTGAGCACCTTTAAAAAGCACATGGTGTTTCTCACAAGCTAATTAAACACACAACAAGCTGCTGAAAGACCTGGAATGGCAATGGTTAGGGCAAGCCCCGGTACAGTCCTCAGCAGCAAGTCAGGACCCAGCACAGCACTTAGTAATTTCCCACAAAACAAGGAAGAAACCTCTCCAGCCCATCCTCACACACCACATGGTGACAATGGGTAGTAGCTGATAGCCCCTCACCCACTAATTACACCACTGACACAATTTGTGCCCCACTATTTGTTGTTCTTTGAACCCGTATCTTACCCATCCCACATGGCCCTGGCCCATTCATTATCACCTGAACTCATTGGTCACCCATGGTCACACCACCAGGAGACATTAACCCTGTGCTGAATGATCACTAAATTAGACTTCTTCCAAGTTGGGATGGGTAAATAGCCCCAAACCCAGGCTCAAGTGAACAGAGCAGCTCAGCAAGAGGGGCCCGAATACAGGACATTCCTATCATCAGGCAGATTGGAAATATAGCTCCAAAGAACAGTGGTTCGGGTAGAGTTTCTACAGCCACTGCACCCAGGGCTTGCTGGATGCTTTTAAAAAAAAGCCTTGCCTGGAAGTGCCTTGAGATATCCAATGCTCGGTGTGTGTTACAGACACCTTGTGGGCCTTGGCCCACTTGAAAAGAAAAAAAATAATAAATCCCAAACTCAGAGCCGAGCCCGTGGGTTTTCATTGCCATCATTTCCATGCCAAGGAGCACAATGCTCCCGGCAGGCCATGCGGTGTTGCACTAACACGATTAGCCAGGCAGATCCACCATCCGCATCCGTCACCCCCAACACTTGGTCCACTTTGAAAAGTTCAACAGCTCAACAGGTGAGGCCATGAAACCCGATCACAACAGACAATGTCATCCCCCCCAGCATCGTGCTGGGAAGAACTTGTCACGTGCGTCATACCGGGCAGCACGCTTGAAACAGAGCAGTGCACTGAAACCCCAGTAACACAAATAATCTTTGCCATCTGTTTGAACAACTCAACCCTCCTCAGATGTAAAGGAATGATCCCATGCAAACACAAGGGTCTTGCTGACTGATTATAGCAGACCAGCCCTTCTTTTTGGGAGCCATTTTCCTCCCAGCATTACACAGCAGCTCAGGACATGTTGCGGGGAGCCGCTGCAGTGGCCAAGGGGGCACTGAGCTCCATGCATGTTCTGAGGGGACCATTGAAAGTCCCCACTTGCTTAAGCACAACACAATGCAAGGTCAATAGCTGTTTTAAACTTTTTTTTTTCCTTGAGGTGAGTTTTCACATCAAGAAAAGAAAACCTCAATACTAAAATTGATTGGCAAAACCTTCCCAGAGAACACAACTGCCCTTTAGGAGATGCTTGCCCTGACCCAATGCAGGGAAAGCAGTGGAGGAACCAGTCTTTGCTCAGATACAGTCATTTGCACCCAAAATCCAGTTGGGACTATCAGGACTGTTCCCACTTCCTGAGGCCAATAAACCATGTGACACTCAGTGGAAACCAACCACGGTTCTGTCTGTGCTGCGGGGTCCATGCCTTACTGGTAAAGCAATTAAGCAGCAGGTATTAAACATTCACTAAAGCTGAAATTATAGAGAATGGCCAAACACAGGCAAAATCCTGCTTTGCTCAAGATTTGGTTCATCAGGGCTTTCACTCCAAAATTTAACCTCATTCTTCCCTTGCTCACAGCCTGGCCAATTGCAAGCACCAGCTTGTACCCCCACAATTCCTTGGGGGAAAAAAAGGAGGCTCATGGGAAAAAATAAGAAAAATAAGGAAGTTTCTCCTGATTCAGGAATTGCTGTCAAGCAGCACTTTGCACCCTGATGTCCAAGCAATTTGGGAGTCAAAGAAATGCATATTTGAAACAGTTTATCACACACCACCAGACCACAGGCCTGATCCTGCTGATCCAAATCACCCAGTCTCAGCAAGGAGAATGAATTAAGGGAACTCAGCAATAGTGGGAAGACAAAGCACCAGCATTTTAAGAATTTTCCATAAGAGAAAAGAAGAGAAAGGGACAAGACGTCCCCCTGCTGCGCTTCTAGAGGCAGAGGAGCTCAGCCTAGTCCTGCTGTTTTAGTTACAGCCAGCACAACCACGGCACAGGGGCTCCTAGCAGAGAGCTACAGACTTGAAATATAAATCAGTGATGTTGCGTAGGGCTGGCAACACCCAGCCCAAGGCAGAAGGGACTGGGCATTACACCCCACTGGGCTGAAAATAATAATAAAAAAAGAAAAAAACCAAAACATGTAACACTAATTGTGTTTAAAATGACAATTTTTTTCTTAGATTAATTACAGGACAACAGGCTTTTAAGTCCATAGGACATTTCAAAATGCATCATTGTTGAATCAAATGAAGAAAATAATAAAAGAAATTCAACAACTGATTTTCTAGGCTTACAAAAACACTTCTTTCCTCCCCACCAAGCTCTACAGTAAACCCCAAAGAGAACTACATCCCTGCAAGCTGCTCAGCCAGACACATGCACACAGGCGGTGGAGCTGAACTCCCTAGTGCCGCAAACAGGGAACTTTTCTACTATCCAAAAATTCAAGGCAATTCATAAAATTAGTTTGCAATAGTGGCTGGATCCCATTCCTCCTCTGTCATGGTACATATTTTCACTAGAAGCAGTTAACATGCTGTAGTCATTCCAGGGTGGGGGTGGGGGGACCCTGCAGTGTGCATACAGGAGTTATTTCCACCAAATTTTAGTTATCTCACTATCGAAAAAAAGGCCTTTAATTTTTCCTGTTGTCCTACTGCTTTTCAGGAATGATACTTAGCAGCACTCGATGGTGTTCCTCATTCCACACTATGGAAACAAACCAACAGATTTAATTTCACTTGACAGAAAATGGAGCAAGGAACAAGTTTGTGTTTCCTCCTTCTAAAGTCATTTTCAATAGATGAAAATTTCAGACAGAAATAAGTAGTTAAACGGGATCAATCACAATTACCTCCAAAAATATGAATTAATCAAGCTAAAAAAGTAAATCTGATGCCTCTGCGTCTTGAAAATCTGAAAAAGAAGATTTTGGATGGCAGAAACAACTTAAACAGAAACTCTTGTCCAGCTCATTGCATGATGCTGACCCCACACACCTTTTATAGCATCTTTAATGCAACTGTACTGAACCAGTAAAAAGAAAATATAAACACATTTCCTTATTAATACTAAGATAATAAATAAAAGCCCCATTAGGTCTGGGAGAAATAAACATGTTCTTGAGGAGTGCTGGGAAGCCAAGATTCACTGAAGTCAGCAAGAGTTTGGAGTTACTACTGTATAGGTTCTGACTTCTAATGACAAAATTTATAGAAACATACTTCTGTATCTAACTCTAATTAAGTTAGAAATAATGCACAATATATAACAACTTGTCTGCTGGTTTTCATCCTCCCCCAAGTATTTTGCATTATTTAGTCCCCCCAAATTGACCCAGGTCCCAGTCCCACAAACAGCCAGACACACTCCCATCTTCAGGGTGAATCACACACGACTGATTTCAAGACTTCAAGCATCTCTTGCTGCTTGAGAGCATCACCATTCAGCCATCAAGATCTGTCAGATCTCAGCTAAAACAGCCCTTTTGCAAAGATACTAATGAAAAACTACAGTGTATTTGCAGGGATAGGGCCCACAGTTCTTAAAATTCAGCAGCTGATGAGGTGAAACTTTACGAAGTTAAACACAATACCTGTTCTCCAAATTTAAAAATAATGTGTATCCTTTAAATATTGGCTTTCACCTACTACATCTGGGATAACAGATGAACTCAATCATAAGCCTTATTCTCTCCTTCTCCCCTTCCACCTCCTACTTGTAAAAGATTAATCAACCATTTTATGGTCTAATTTAGGTGCCTAATTAAAAACAGAGTTCAACACATACAACACCATTTTGCTAATAAATCCTGACAGGTTTTCTGCTCTGTTATATGCAAGTTCTCCCTCAAAATGAGAGATTAATACTTTTTTAAACTCAGCTGAATTTACAAAGGTTTCATCTGGGCTGCTGTGGGACAACACACTACATCCTCCACTGAGATGACAGAATTTCCTAAAACGAAGCAGCTTTCAAAAATTACTTCCTCCTCATCAGATCCTATCCTGCACTCATTTCACTAACTGCTGAGGGGTGGCAACATTTAAAAGGAGACATAAACCTAATCGGACTTGCCAGCTGGGAGTTTCAAGACTACAAAGAGGTTACAATTCGTAACCTCACAGCTCCCATCTAGCTTCAAAGTTTCCATCTCTGCTCCTTTAACATTCCTGTAAACACTCAGTAGAATGACATATTCAAAATACTCCCGATAAAGGAACTTCAATCGGAAAAGGGTGAGAAAGGCACCGAAACGGGGGTCGCCCCTCGCTCGGTGTCCGATCGCGCTTCTCCTCCGCACCCACCGCCGCCCGCTCCGCCGAGCCCACCCGCACACAGACATCCCGGACCGGGCTGCTCCTCGCAAAATCACTTAGAATTACATCCATCCTTAAGGGATGCAAGCCAGAAATTTATAATTTCCTCACAGTGCAAAGAGTTCATCCCATTCCCGACGCGCCCGTTGGCCTCTACATCGCACACCGCTCCCGCAGTCCAGCGCCGGGCTGGCGATCGCGACCTCGGGCAATCGATCGGCTCCAGAGATGATTACGGGGTAAGAGAAAGTTAACGGAGACTGAATACAGGCAGCGAGTGATGAAGTTTTATCTGGAACGTGGAGCTGCCGCCTGCCAGTTCCAGGCAGCGCTCCCGGAACGGGTCAAACCCCCTCCAAACGCACGAAAAAATTCCCCACCTCGCCATCCCCACACAGAAAAGGGAAAAAGAGAAAACAGGTCAAATCCCACCCCAATGGCTACAAAAAAACCTCAAACGGGTCAAAAACCCCACAGACATGCGGTCGCCGAGCGCACCGCCCGCCAGCCCGTGCAGACCCGGGAGACACACCAGTCATCTCTCAGCAACACCCTGAGCTGGAGGAAAAATACGCTTCAGGAAAATGACCTGGTAGTACAGTGGAATAAGAGTGTTTAAAACTATTAAATGAATATTTAACCTTTGTATAAAGATTAAATACGGTTTGGCTCGCGGAAAACCTGTCGACGCCCCGCCGCCGCCTGGGCTAACGGGAACCGCAAGTTGCGCTCTGGGTTTATTATATTTTTAGGGGTTGATTTTTCCGGGGAAAGCATTTAGCGGAACATTTACTCTTCGCCCCGGGCGCTCCCCAACCTGTTCTGGAGCCCGGGGCGGCCGCATCCCCGCACCGGGGCGGCGAGCGCAGGACGGCGGGGACCCCGCTCAGCCCGGGCCCGGCCCGTACCTGTACCAGGCGAGTCCCCGCTCGTAGTTGCGGTCGAAGAAGTGGGGCTCGGCACCGACGGCGCGCACGTCGGGGTGCACCCGCAGGAACTCCAGCAGCGCCCGCGTCCCCCCCTTCTTCACGCCGATGATGATGGCCTGCGGCAGCCGCTTGGTACCGGAGCCGTTGAAGAAGCTGGAGATGGGGCTGCCGGCGTCGGGCGCTGCCCGCTGCTCCTCCAGGCTGCTCTCCTCGCGCGGCCCTCCTGGCAGCAGCGGGGGCAGCGGCGGGGCGGCGCGGGGCGGCGCGGGTGACCCGCCGGTCGTCAGCCCGGCGCAGGAGCCGGCGCACGAGTAGAACATATAGAGCCAGAGGAAGAGCATGATGAAGAGCAGCAGCAGCCTCCGCCTCAGCGGCGGCAACGCGACGGGGACATCGAGGCAGCGGTTCAAGCGCTGCCCCATGTGCCCGCGGGCGCACCGGAATGCATGGCTGGAGCCCGCCCGGCTCGGCTCGGCTCTGCCCGGCGCCTCATGGGCACCCTCGGAGCCTCAGCACGGCCCCATCGCCGCCGCCGCCCCGCGCCGCTCCCGCCGGCAGCGCAGGCAGAACAGCGGGGGCGGGCCGGGCCCGGGGGACAGGCGGCGCTCTCGGCCAATCCCATCCGCGCATTCTCGCATAATGAGGGAGGCGGGGCGAGTGGGGCGGAGGACGCGCTGATTGGCTGACGGCGGGCGGCTCGCACCGTCGGGGCGGTGGCTTCGTCGCCCGCGGTCGTCACGAGGTTGCCGCGAGCCATCGGGGTCCGTGTGCTGGACACCCCCTCCAGGCTGGGATTTCCATGCCTTGTTCTCCCACGGCTGCAGGGAATCGCTGAGGCTCAGGCACTGGGGGCGGCATGATGCTGGGGGCATCTCAGTCATTTTTTCCTCCTCCTTACCCCCAAATACTTGGATAGCAAGGTGTCCAAGGGAGACTTTCTTGTGGTCTTTCAGGACCCAAGGGGGGATTATAAAAAAGGTGGGGACAAACCTATTAGCACAGTCAAGGGATAATGATTTTAAACTGACAGAAGATAGGGTTGGATTAGATCTTAGGGAGATTTTTTTTTTTACAGTGAGGGTGATAGAACATTGTCTGAGGTTGCCCAGAAAAGCTGTGGATGGCCCATCCTTGGAAACATTCAAGGCCAGGTTGGATGGGGCCTATGCCCCCATCCTTTGGTTGTCTTGCTGGCTGGTTAATCAATAACTAATTGAGCTGCATTAGTACAGTCTCCTTATCCTGTTTCTTGATGATTATTGATAAGACAGATGGCACTGGGAAGGCGCAGCTCCTGACGAGGAGCACTGGTGAGATGGGCCTGGAGAGTGCCCAACTCTGCAAAATGCACTTGTTAAAGCAGGCAGAAAGCAGAGAACCCAGCAGGCCTTCAAGCCAAGATGATGGCAGCCCAGAGAAGCTGTGGATGTCCTAATCCTGGAAGTGTTCAAGGTTGGATGGGGCTTGGAGAACCTGGTCTAGTGGAAGCTGTTTCTGCCCACAGCACGCGGCTGGAACGCGATGATCTTTAGTGTCTTTTCCAATCCAAATTGTTCTGTGATTCTGTGATCAAATCCACAGTGAGGAGCGAGGAAGGGTGAGGTCTGTCGGCTCACCTCACCTCCATCCACCCTGGGTGACTCTTCCCAGGCCATGTGTCCTACAGATGCAGCCATATGCTTTCCAGCATTTTCTTGGGGTCTGACACAAGGCAGCAGTTTCCAGTGCTTCTCCTGTCTTGTCTGGATGCTGAGTTTCACCTTGTTGCTTTTTCTCTTCCCAGTCAGAAAATCTGTATGTCCTTTTAGCAAATGTTATTTTTCTGACACTGAAGAGGCCATTTCTGAAATGCTCTGGAATGCTCCTTCTTCTGAAAGATGAAGGCTCCACACACAGCTCTTGAGAGATCTGCAGGAACAAGCCCTCATAAATAGGAGTGAATAGCCCTGATAAATAGGGGTGATAAATAGGAGCAGGTACCCAAAATCAAGTCACTGTGCTCTTGGTCCCAATCCAGACAGGATGCAGTTTTCCTGACATGGTAAAGTTCTGTTTTGAGAAAAGTATTGCACCATTTTATGATGCTGATCAAGTGCATGATCATGGGAAAATGAGTTATTCTAGAGCATGTAACCCTAGAGTGCTCTGCTGTACAGTGACCTGGCCAGAGAGGAGGTGATCAGCCAACACCACTCCCTTTTTGGGAACATACAGCACCCAGAACACTGAGGTGCAGGGTTTTGGTGTGAGACTTCTAAGTTCCTCATCCAGCTATATGTATCTATAATGTAGATTTTGTCCTTATTTTGTCCTTATCTCTGAGATGTTCCTCAATCACAGAACTGTCTCAGCCCTCTCCCCATTGCAGGGTTCCAGGAACAGAAGTCCTGTACTTCTTTATTCCACTTTTTCCCACCCTAGGAAATCCTTATTGCTGTCTCCTCCCTGCGCCTCTCCCACACATGTCCTGTGCAGTGCACCCTGTGCTGTTCCAGAGCACACAGGAGCTAAGGATCACTGATGGATAAATCTTGTGTGTCTGTCAACAACCTTCTGTGCCACTGCACACATCTGCTGGACTTGTCCTAATGTCACAATAGTGAGGTAGGAGCTGAGGGAAAGGCATGAGGACATTTGGGATTTTGTTCTGAAAAACACATGTGCCTTAACCCATAGAGGCTTAGGTTGCAGTGAGTGTTCTTGGATCAGGATTCCTAGGCCAGCAGTGGCCATCCCAGCTGGGGGAGACAGGCCATGGTGTGACTGTAGGTACCATCACTGGGACTCAAAACAGCTCAGCCATTGGCAAGTGCCCAGGACTTTATGCAACCCCTCTGCACCCAAATCCAAGTGCCATATAATGCCTTAGAGTCCTCAGCTGTGGTAACCCAGCCACTGGCTGGGGACATCCCAGGAACATCCTAGGTAGACCCCAGGGACATCGCTGCCTCTCACAGTGTCCTGCTGCGTTGTCCTGGGCATGCTCCCACCAGGGCCATGGGCAGCACTGGTATACAGATGTAAGAGGAGATCTTGTTTCTCTTAACCTGAAACCATTTCCTTTCCCCCACTGCCCTCCCTCCCTTTGCTCCCTAATTCATCCCTGGGGTTTTAATATCTATTTCTCCAAATGCCATGAGCCAAATTTACTGCTCACATAACTGCACTGACTTCAATGGAGAAGAGCGTTTAGGGTGCTCCAAGGAGGCATAAGTAGGAGTGATGTGATGGAATTGAGTAAAGGAAAATACAGTCTGACTGTCAAGAAGAGTTTCCTACCAGTGAAATCTATAGACTGTGGAAGTTTCCCATGGGAACGAGCAGAAACCAAGTTGCTGAAGTCATTTTAAACAGCACAAGAGAAAAGGAAATCAGCCCAGTAACTAGCCAGAAGGAAAGGAGAGATGACATAATGCTACTTCTCCATCTCTAATTTCTGTGCCTGCATTGCTTTGTCCATGAAGGTATTTTAATGCAACTCGATTTCTCCTTCGTTTGGGTGATGCGACGGCCCTTGCTGCTTTGGAGAAGTTTCAATTCCTCTGCCCTGGATTAAATTCTTCCCTGGATTAAAGCAATACCCACTGCAGCCCCCATTAGTGTTCCTCTTATTTCTGCTGCTTGCAAACCCTTTCTTGGATCTTCTCAGGCTTCTTCCCTGACTTACCTGAGCCTCTGGCTCCAGTCCTGTACTTATTGAGCTGTATAGAGTTGACCAGGCATTGGGAATAGTGGGAGGACTCAACCAGGCCACCAATGCCATGTGGGTCTATGGAAGGTACCAGACATGGAGGTGTAACCCACTGCCAAGCAGGAGAGAGCCCATGGATGGAAATTTTCCTGCCTTGAGGGATTCTTCAGGCAGATTCCTTGTAGATAATTTGCTGGAAAATCATCAAGGAATGATTTTCATCACTACATATTTCCATCATTATATATTTCCATCATTCTATATTTTCATCATTCTATATTTTCATCATTCTATATTTTCATCATTCTATATTTTCATCATAAAGGAATTATTTTCATCAAGGCACATAGGGAAATGCTGCTTTCCCTGGTGACCTCTGGCTCTGGTAGCCCCCGCCTGCCTAATTTGGGATCTGTGGATAAAACCAGGGCTGCAGATGTAGTGGCTGTGCCCTGCTACCACCCAGTGGCTCAGGCAACCTCTTACCAACAGAACTTCCTAATGTATTTATGAATGACTTAGCATTTGCCTACTGTCTCAGCAAAGCTCTAGTGCGAGCAACCTCCTACCTCACACAGTTCCCAGATAATTACAGATTAGAACCAGCTAATTTTTATTTTTGTAAAGCTGTCAGAGATCTATGTTTGTTATTATTGTCTCCTGGGTTGCCAGTTGCATAAATACATATGTAAAACCCCCTTTGATCTCTAAGTATAATGACACAGATTTATCAAATGTTTGCCTTTTTCTGTCTCTTTGAAAAGGCTGATTTATGGAGTGCAGTCCCTACCTCCCTTCCTCTCTTGAAATATGAAGTGTTTGTCATCAGCCAAGGTAATATTTAATATCCTGCCAAGAATCCTTTGCACTTCCTAACAAATGAACTACAACCTAACCAAATGGTTCACATCTGTTTAGCCTCTTCTTTTTAACCAAACAAATTAGCATTAGAATACCTGGGAGGAACACAAGGTCCGTTTCTAGATGACAGAACACAGACAATTATTAGCAAGGGGAATAACTGTGCTGAAAGGAGCAGGCATAGACCTAGCAGATGTTTTCACATCTCCTGTAGTGTCCATGAATGACCTGCACCACAGTGGACACACTGCCATGGCCTTTTGAAGTGGGTGAAGAGTCCATTCACAGTCGCCTTCTGAATGAAATTAAAGGCACTAGCCCCAGTGAGTTAAGTGTTCTATTTAAACCACTTCCAGCAGAGACAAGTTTTGCTGGGGGGGTGGTTTCCCCCATAAATGGCTAAAATAAAGAGCTACAGACTCAGGATGCTCAGGAGGCAACAGCTCTGCTTTTATTTCTGTTTTCTCTAGTGCTTTCTCATCCCAAGAGCACCAAACCACCCAGCCTCATCACCCTTCCTCACTGGGAAATAAGGTGTGATGGGTTATTTGGGGTTTAGGAGAACACAAGACACAAATGAACATCTGCAAAGTATAGTTGGGATTATTACAGCCTCCTACAGTCTGCACATTGGCAATTACAAGCTCCCACCCCTCCAACCACATGGTGCCTTTCAAGCACCTTTATTCCCACTGGGGTCCCAAACACCTTTTAATCAGAGGCTCAGAAGAGGCTCTGGGGAGGAGGTGGGACAAGACGGGGTGAGACGGGCCCTCCACTGAGCACTCAG
The DNA here is from genome assembly GCA_013396995.1 of Dicaeum eximium. Classification (NCBI taxonomy): domain Eukaryota; kingdom Metazoa; phylum Chordata; class Aves; order Passeriformes; family Dicaeidae; genus Dicaeum; species Dicaeum eximium. The sequence goes on along the minus strand of VWZP01006533.1, from coordinate 148,871 downwards.
TTAATTGGATTCATCGCTGGAGGAGGTAGCCAAAGGAAACATATGTGTTATTAGGGCTAACACTTAGCTTTTATTGAAAATGTTTTGAGAAAGAAAACACTCTAAAGCTTCACTGAGATACTCCTATTAATATATCATCCAAATAACAAGTGATTAAAACCAACAACAGCTACTATAAAAATGTGGCTTTGCAGCACTGGACCGCATGGGATGCAGCTGGGAAAATCATTATGAACAGACCAGCGGGGTGCAATTATAAATAAAAACAGCTCTGTAAAGGCTACAAAAGCAGCAATAATCAGTCTGGTCTTGTTTTAGTGAGGGCTACAGACATTACAGAAGGTGCTATTTATTACCAGGGCCAGGGACACCGCTGGATGAAGGGATGCAACTTCGGGACAAGTCAACAGAGGGAGTTCCCGCTACCGCGGCCACACCAGACTCGGCCCGCACATCCCGGCAGCCGCGTGGAGCAAACTCTGTCCCTCTGGCCGTCTGTCCCTCTGGCCGTCTGTTCAGCGCAGCCCTCCTGCCGTCCGCACTGTGAGAAAGGCACTCAAGCGGCGGGCGGCGCTGGGCCGTCTCCAGAGCTCTGAGCTCAGTAGTCCGACGGCGTCTCTGGCATTGTCACGGCTCCAGAGGCAGACGCCACCGAGGCTCAGGTCTGCAGGTACCTCGTCCAGCTGCACTTCCCCCAGCCTGATGGCTCCTCACCCACGGGCACCTCCCGAACAATCCCTGCAGGAAGCCCAGCGGTGCTGCTCCCGGCAGGAGCATGGGACTCAGTGCTGGGTGACTCCTGGGGACCAGACCTGCCGGGCAGCAGTTACACCACAGAGGACAGACCCCCTCCCACCCTAAAACAGAAGCGTTAGTCAATTAGCAGCCCTGGAGGCACTGCCTGGCCTGGCCGAGGTCCATGGGGTCCCACAGGGTGGGAACCTACCTACACCCTGTGCAGAGCTCTAAACAGCATGGGGAAGAGATGGCATGGGAATATCTGCCTGCAGATGCTTCCACTACACTTTTCCCAATGCTCATTTTTGAAGTGAGGAGCGTTAATCAGCCTCACTCCCAGCATACTGACAGCTCCTGCCAGTCCTTGCTCCCGTTGAAAGCCAAGTGCCAGGCCAGAGCAATCAGATGAGGGAGAAGAGACCTAAATTATATTTATCCTCTCTGCTGCTGGGTGACTATGTGGTCCCAGCCATCCTGCTTCCCCCGGCATGCCTGAATTTCCCTTCGGTGCTGCTGGGAGCGGTTCAGTGCAGAGATGGCCTTGGCAGCTCTGCAGCATGAATATCCATCCAAACCTTGGAATTCAGCTGATAAACTCAGGCTGTTCCTTTCCCCAGTCTGGATGCCATCCAGCAGCTCCCCTAGAAGCACTGTGGAAATGCATTAATTACTTTATTTGCATCTCTGTTTCAATTTTAATTTGATACAGTGTCTCCTCTCCATGGGAAAAAAAAATCCCAAACATCTCCTAGCCTTTCTCAGCAGCAAAAATCTTGATCTTTCTCCTTGGTTAAAAAAACCCAAAAAATAGGTCTCTGGGCCAGATGTTTTGCAAATGAGCTTTGAGTGTCATGCGTCTAATCCTGCACCAGAAGAAGTTCAGAGCTGGAGCCTGTCCTGCCAGGCTGGGAGATCTCCTGACAGCATGGTCTGGTCTCTGTGCACCCTACCCACAGGTGTGACTTTTTCCCTCTTCCCCCTACTTGCTTTATGGGTGAGGAAGATAGGCAAGAAATTCCCAGTCATCCCAGTTAGGGACAGTTTGGTCAGTGTGGGAGATCAGATCCCTGCTGTTTGCAATAAGCCAGGGCAATTCCTCAAAGTCTGTCTTTCCCTTGAAGAACAGAGAGTCCAGCTACAAGCACAGGGGCACAGACAATGAGTATTACAGCACACATTCCATGAAAAAAATGGATTAAAGGGAATCTGTAAATACAATAGAAACTGTTGAAAAGGGGAGCAGGGGGCAGAAAGGACCATGGGATGCATCTGGGACAGCAAAACCAGGGGAAAAACCTCAACTGCCAAACAGCCCCAGTCCTGAGGGCTGCCCACACTTTGGAGACACGTGGAAAACTCCCTATGGGTACCCCACTCACTCAGTGGGCAAAATTGAGTCAGGTGTCCTACAAAAATGGGAATATAGGCATGAATTTAGAACTGTTCCAGCACTAGTGGTGACGGTCAGGCACCCTCCTTTCTAGCACTCTCCCAAAGCACATGGACCATGGCAGCAGCTCATCACTAGCTCCCCAGTACAGTCCATGCCCACCACATGCAACACATCTCTTAGGAAGGGTCAGCAATGCTCAAGCAAGCATTTGGGAGCCACAGCCTTTCAGGCACCAGGAAAAACACCCAGCACCTTCCCAGAATGGTTTAATGCACCAACCTGAGCCTGCTGCCAAATCATCGGTTCTCGCTCCAAGACCTGGGGGTGCCAGAACTGGATAGGAATGGTAGGAAAACACCTCCACATTGTGGGAAAATAGCTTGTTCTGCCAACCCTATTCTGTGAAACAGATGAACTGTGCTTTTTTGAAATACTGGAAAGTAGCCCGAGGTGCTGACCCAGGCTGGAAAATCTTCAGTGCAAGCAGGTAAAGTCTGGAAGCAGAAAAGCAGAGGTGACAGATGATGGTGCCAGATTCTTCAGTGGAGCCCAGTGACAGAACAAGGGGCAGTGGCCATAAACTACAACACAAGAAGTTCCACTTTAATATGAGAAATAACTTATTTCCCTGAGGGTGGCAGAGCACTGGAACTCCCAGGGAAGGTGTGGAGTCTCCTTATCTGGAGACATTCCAATCCCACCTGGACGTGTTTCAGTGTCATCTGCTCTGGGTGACCCTGCCTTGGCAGGGCATTGGATGAAATGATCTCCAGAGGTCCCTTCCAACCCCAGCTATTCTGGGATTCAGTGAACAGAAGGGTTTGGAAGGCAGCTCTGAAGCCCACTAGACCTCCTGCTGGAGCTGTAGAAGCCTGTGGTACTTTTTTTTCAGAGGGGACTAAAAAACATTGAGGGAATCATCCAGAAGAGTACAGTCTGAGGGATCTCAGTGAGGAGGGTCATCACTGATGACACTTCTGAACTCCCAACACAGTTGAGGCTTCTGACTCCAAACTAACCCCATGCTGTTTGGAAGATGATGAACATTAGAAGCAGACTCTAACTTATCTTGGGCAAGGTCAAGTGCTGGACATGTAACCCTGGGGGACAAACCCTGCCCTGGAGCACTGACCTTGCCACGATGGGAAGAAGGAATTGCAGCACCAAGAGGCAAATAATTGAGTCAAGGTCCCATGGACAGCACAAGTGGCATCCTGTCCCATGAGCTCTCATCGGGACTGGCTCTTCGCCTAGTTAGGAAATTCCATTACTCAAAATGCCATTGGGACAGCCTGCAATGGACCATATAGAATTACCACCTCCAGCAGAGCTGCTTGTAGGAAACAGTGTTGATATCTCTGTTTCAATAGCAAAGTGTTTTGTAGACACCCTGCATTTCCAAGGAAGAGGGAATATCTCTAATCACGTCTGGAGAGCAACCAGGACAACATGCTTTCTATCTGTAATGATAATGATTTCTAACAGTATCACTGTTTCCATTCCTACTCTCCTGGGACTGTCAGAACTGAAAAGGACATGTGTTTTGTGTAAGCCTTGAAATGCCATGGCCTGGCTGAGTGGGAAATGCTGCTGGAGCCAGGAGAGTGTGAATGTGTGACTCTGCTGGGGCAGATTATATCAGAGATTGATACAGGAAGTGAGAAAAAAAAGTCCAGTGGGGGAAATGAGAAGTAAAGTGCTGTGAGCAGAGGGATTGGGTTTCTTCACTCATGCTGGAACAAAGAGCAGAGCATTTTGTTCCACCAACTGCCTACCGTGCTGGGATGCCTCCCTGGCAGGGGTACGAGGATGCCTGTTCTGCTGAGGTACCACACACAGCTCACACAAGGCCTGGGAACTGAAAGCTCAGGGCAACTCCTAGTGATGGAGCTCAGCTCCCAACACCACCATTCCAGGCCAGTGCTGTGCTCTCTGGTCTGCTGAACCACACAAAGGAGGAGCAAAGGAGAGAGGAGGGGACCTAGTCTCCCTGCAACTCCTCAAAGCCTTACCCAGCGCTTACCTTGCAGGGCTGTTCAGAACAATGGCAATGGGCTGACAGAGACATGAGCTGCTCCTTTCTTCAACATGTCTTGGTTTGAAAAGACAGGTATCTGCTAAGGAAGG